>CM046456.1:60710397-60755397 GCA_025506515.1 Flaveria trinervia | reverse complement strand
TATTAGGGACTCAATTATGTTTTAAGTGTAAGCATGGACCAATATCATCCATTTTCACAAAGCAAGGAATGTTAAGTCCAAGGTATGTTGGACTCTTCAAGATTAGATACAGTTTGGATCAAAATAACATCAAAATAACATACAGATTGGAATTGTAAAAGAGCTTAGGGGAATTCATTTCACTTTTCATCTATCGTATTTCACAAGTATCTTGTTGATGAAGACACACATGTTCCACTTGATGACACAGAAATAGATAACTAAATAATTCATATTGAAAAACCATTAGTAATACAAGAAAGAAAGGAGATGCAACTAAGAAATAAAGTAATAAATAAAGTTAAATTTGAATTGAAGTATAGGAGAGTCGGAGACCATGTGAGAATCTAAAAAGAAAATGATACAGTATTAGCCATAACTGTTTAACTAACTACAAGTTTCAAGGATGAAACCTTAAATGGGGAAATAAACCTCTAGAACCATGATTTTTATAAAATGAAGTCAAATGCAAAGTTTGGGGTTAGAATTGTAACAAAGGGTTGACCTATGGATTAAGGAGTTTTATAGGTAACCCTAATGTCTCATTATAAATGGAAATAATCGCCCATCTCCTCCTTTCTTGCATATTATAGTTTCTAAAATTGGAAAGAGAAAGGACTGGTATAAAAGAAAAAGATGTTCTAGAGGGAGATGGCATAAAAACAAAAGAAAGGTATTCATTTTATGATATATTACCATCCCAAATGAAAGAATTATGATTGAAAGCATGTACTCAAATCATTTTAAAGAAATAAAATACATAAAGCTTGGTCTTGAACTCTTGATGCATGTTTGGTAGGTTTAAGGATAGAAAGCTAGATATTTAAAGCTGGATATATATATTTGTATTTTAAAAGTAAGTTATGGACCCCTATTTCTTAATGAATGTTTTTGGGCTAATATGCTTATGTAAAACTAATTTAGTCATGGTATAAAAATTTGAACATTAAGGTTCGTCTCTTGATAAGTTATAAGTATGGTTTATAATATTTACATAAAATATGTATGCTTGACAAAATGATTATGATAAAACAGTAAAGATAGTTAAAATCTATTTTGAGAGTGATATAAGATGGTGTTAAGTTGAATGTTTAAATAGTAGCTCGGTACTTATTTTGTTCCCTAGCACCTGAGATAAATCCTGCATATGTGTCCAACCACCTCTACATCTGAACCCCTATTCGCATTAGCTTAGACGTAGCCATTTCACTTACGTTTTACAACTCTATAAATGACTATAACTACATTTAAACCTTTCTCAGCAATAAATCAAGCTTAGCCATTTCATTAAAGTTTAGCACCTCCACATGTGATTATAAGCTTCACGTTTGAGTCCTCTTCATACTAGTTCATACTTAGCTATTTCACTGAAGTTTAGTACCTTCGCATGTGATTATAATTGTTGCATTTGAACAACCCTATTAGTATCATCTTACGCTTAGCCATTTCACTGAAGTTTAGTAACTTTCTCATATGATTATAACCTTTGTATTTGAACCCTTCTCTACAACAAACTACATTTAGTCACTTCATTAAGGTTTTATAATCTTACATATCATCATAGACCTTCACACCTAACCATAATCTATACACCCAACAATTGAGCCTCCATATATTCTTACACTTAGCATGTTCATGATATTTCTTCTTATAATTGGGCATCCATATTGCTATTAAGTTACACTCATTGGTAGTTTATATTAACTCATGTGATGCAAGTTAACGATTACAATTGGTAATGTGCTATATATGTAAGCATGACATATGGTTATAATGAAAATTGTATGTGCTATGAATGCTACTAACATGTAAAGCATGTCACTAAAGTCTTGCAAGTATATCATCAAAGTGTTGCCTAGCTGTAAGCATATCGCAGGAGCTTCCCTTGTTGCAAGCATGCCATTGTAGCCTTGCCTTGTGTAACCGTATCATTAGATCCTTTCCTTGTGTAAGCATGTAGAGTCTTGTTTTGTGCATGCATATCATAAACGTCCTGCCTTATTTAAACATGTCATTGGAGCATTAATTAGTTGCAAACATCTCTTTGGAGCCTTACATATATGTCTAGAAAATAAGACTAATACAACTTTTTATAAGTAACTTTTTTAAATGAGTTGCATTTTACTCTAATACAACTTCGTTGAATATAAAAGTTGCATTAGAATATCTAATGCAATCGTTTTCATAAAAAGTTGCGAAAGAATATTGAATTTGCAACCTTTTTAGTTTAATAGTTGCAAATTGTATTGAATTTGCAACTTTGTTATTAAGGTTGCAACTTTTCTATCATTAAGTACTTTCAAATACAAACATTATAATTGTAATAAAGTTCACAGCTTAATACTATTTTGGTTTAGTATTTGATAATTAGTTAATATTTTATTGTAATAAAATAACACGGTCATGAAATTGTGAAAAAAAAGTAAATAGCTTATGAACTAAAAAAAACAATTTTAAATTAGCACCCAAGATTCGAACTCGGGTATCTACATACATAAAAAATGTACAAACCAGATAGAGTAACTTTTGAAATTTTTCTTTGTTAGTTTGATTAAACCTTGGAAAATAAAACCAATTCATGTTTCCTTAGTTGTACAAGCTGAAAATTAAGTTGTATATGCAAAATTAAACCCAATTTAGTCGCTCAATCAGTTGGTCGATCTCAGCCTAGCTTCAAGAGTCACACAATCAATTAGTTTAGATTGTTATGAATCACAAGGTAACCCACAAAACTCCTTCGATTCAATCGAACAAGTTGCCTCGCCTCTCTCAAAAGTCGATCGACCAGGTAGCCCTATGTCAAAATTCGATCTATCAGGTTGTTTCTTCACCATATGTCACTGCTTATATGCTTCATTATCTATTGTTTCCAAACTAAATCATTGATCAGGTATTTTTGTTAGTGTTTCAGATCAAATTTGAGGTTTTCAAGCAAAGAACTCATGTAACCAATTAAAACATATAGGAACGCAATGATTTATCTTTTGTTGAATTCATAGCTGCTTGATCATCCTTATAAATTAGCTGCTTCACCATCAATGTCAACATAGTCAAGGTTAATATGACTAAACTATGGTTCAATAAAAGTTCTTTGCTTTGACACTTGGGCTTGTTAACACGTGAGGAGTTTATAATAATTTTAGTTGTGTTTATTAGAGGTATTTTTATGGATTTCCATATTCATGTTTGGTTTGTTAAGCCTAGAATTCAATAGAGAAGAATCGATAGAAGAAGAAGGTTATTAACTCTAAGTTACTGATTTGTTTTTTATCAACCACATTTTGCGACTAACGATTAACGGACTGATCGTTACTTAAGTTGTACAGGACTTTAATCCATTAATTTCCCATGTAATTATTCTATTGATTAAGTCATAACTTCTAATTTGTTCATTTTTAGTTCTATACAAATTCCATGTTGATTAATATGTTTTAGTCAATTAATCATATTAATGCATAAGTTAGTTTTTATCAATTAGTTTCTTAGAATATGATTCATGAGGTTGTTGCTCATATATTTAATACATACTAGTCTTTTATTGAGTTTTCCTTTAAATTTCAATACCATATACATACATCAAAAAGACAGTAGATTAGTCTATATATAAGCATTTGCCTTACATAAGCATACATGCCACTAAGATGTACTTTCATATATGTGAATAAAACGATTTTGTTTTTCTAATGTTTCTATTAACTTTAGGATAAGAGAGACATGAGAAATCATAAAGACTGGATGTATTTACCTAAACAGTTACCAGAATTTGAAGCCGGAGTTATAGAATTCCTTAATGCTTCATTTCACAAGACAGCAAAAGGATCTCAAATATATTTTCCTTGTAAACAGTGTAAAAATCATTACTGGTATCGAAGAGATAAAGTATTTGATCATTTAAAAGGACACGGATTTGTAGAAGACTATTATGTATGGGTTTTTCATGAAGAAAGCCACTCTAAAAGAAGATTTAATATTAACATTGATGATAATAGAGATGGTATGCATGCAAATTTTGAGGAGTTATTACATGATAGGTTTAGAGATACCTTAGAGGAAACAAGTACATCACAAGGAGGTCTAATTGAAAACACCAAAAAATTATATAAGCTGATATAAGCTAATATAGTTTCAATCATGATATCGGGTCTTGTATCAGTACAAACATGTAAACCTAAGTGTTGTCACTTCTTGTTATGTCATAATATGGTTATGATCACATAATGTCATGATGTAAATACTAATCTTGATCAATAATGTATGAATTTCAATGCTATATTGTCAAGGTTATATTTTCCTATTTATTAATAAAACTGGAATTCATTCAACAATGTTAAACTTTAGTATGCATATTAAGTTAAACAGGTAAGAATTGATTAAGGATTCAAATGTAAATATGTAAGGCCCCGTTCCCGGAGACCTCACAGTTGGTCATTCAAGCATTAATAACCTTAAAACATTATAATTATACAAACTTAAGCAGCATGAATAATTTATCAAAAACCATTCATTTCATTTAAAATACTGTTGTTGAGCAATACATCATCATTTAACTGTTTACAAAAGAATTGTTTTACTGCATTACAAAAAAACAGCAACATAAAATACAAATGGATGTCAGTCTTTCCCTGCCGAGTGGCTTCACCCTCGTGCCATCCTCAACAATAATAACCTGCCAACTGAAAATGTATAAAAGTCAGCGTTGCTGAGTGAGTTCTAGTTTTAAAAGTAATAAATACTTTGTGTATGTTGTATAAGAAAATACTCTTTCTATAAAATACAACTCTTTACAATATATGCGAGCACGCATTAACTATATGAACAGATACTGTCTGTTCTCTTTACTGTATGCCTTGTATGTTCTGTAATCTTTTATCTTTATCTTTCACTTTCTGTATGGACCAATGAGCAATACCCTAAACTAAATGCGTGGTCGAAAACGGATGATGGGCCATCTATATCCCTCGAAAGGGTCAACTGTATCCCTCGAAAGGGTCAATTGTATCCCTCGAAAGGGTTCTGTTATTGTATGCAAGGCCGACCCAATTACCCAGGGCACACTGCAAAGCTCCTGCCAATCTCAATCGACTGGCCCTGGGTGCATAATAGGGTAGCTAACCCGCAGCTCAGTTGAGCTAAAGACAACATGGTCGTGTACCTCCTGTAAGCTTGCAAGACTTGTTAACATTTTATTAATGTTCCTCTTTTCTTCTTTATTGCTCTTTCTCTTTATTATTACAATATACTTTACATTACGATAATAAACATAACACGTAAAGTCACATACTATGAGTAATAATAATAATAATAGCAATAATAATGATAGTAATAATAATAATAAGGAACAATCATAATCATGCATGGAACATCATCATCAATAAGCCTTAGTCAAACCTCGGTCAAAACCCTAGAAGCATAGACTCCCAAAAAATTCTGTAAAAATTTCTATGTGTCTAGGCGCTTTGACACTATTTGGGCGCATGAAACCTGTTTGGGCGTTTCATCACTATATAGGTGCATCAATCAACACTTAAATGCTTTAACTCTTAGGCGCATGAACAATTTAGGTGCATGGGCACTATTCGGGTGTATGAACACTTAGGCGCATGGGTCATTCGGACGCATGGACACTTGGGCGCATAGGCCTCTTGGGCGCATGGGCACTATTGGGGCACATGGCCCTACACTTAGTCGTCCGACTAATATTTCTAGGCACATGGACCACTGTTCAGGCGCATGGGCTATACTTAAACATTTCTAAGGCAATTTTCAGGCGCATGAGCCTTATCTAGGCGCATGAACCTTTTGTGTAACATGCTTCTAGTATGTTTTCAAACCCAATCATCAAACCTATTTGTTCTAAGCTTAACATGACTATTCTAAACATGAACAACCTATAAGCATTCAAGATACAACATCCAACATGCACATTACATATGGGTATACATACATAAACATTAAAAATCATTTTAATACATTTTCAGCCCCAAAGATATTTAAAACAAGTAAAGACCGGGGTCTAGAACTCACCTGATGCAACTTGGGTGTTTCTTCTTTCTAACCCGCTTGCAAATGAGTTCAAACACCTAAAAATACCACCAAACACACACACACCCAAGCACACACACAAGCACATAAGCACCCAAGCATATAACCGGAATAAAACCCATCATAAACACTTAAGAACCACAAATTCTTACCTTGAATTCGATTTCTTCTTTTCTTCTTCTTCAAAACCCGAAGTTCTGCTCTCTTCCATTTCTCTCTCTCTAAACCGAAGTTAAAGAATGATGTGAAGGGAGGTTGGGCGGCCATGCCCACCTTTACACCAACTTTTCAAAGATTTGTCCTTTTGGACACTTTTAGTCCCTCCACTTGGACTTTATTTCTTTTCTTCTTTTATTCTTCATCTTTTGTCTTTTTAAAATTACCAGGTGTTACAAGTCCACCCCCCTTATATAGGTTTCATCCCCGAAACCTGTTATTCCTCAAACAGACGAGGATAATGCTGCCTCATCTCCTCCTCAGTTTCCCATGTAGATTCGGATCCCTTCCTGAGCTTCCACTGTACACGCACAAGGGGAACCACTTTATTTCTCAGCCTCTTCTCTTTACGATCGACGATTTCCACTGGTTGCTCTACATAATTGAGCCTTTCGTCTACTTTGATACCCTCTAGTGGAACAATCATGTCTTCATCAGCTAAGCACTTTCTTAGGTGAGATACATGGAATGTCGGTGAATTCCACTTAACTCATCTGGTAGCTCCGATCTGTAGGCCACCTCTCCTACTCGAGCAATGATTCGGAAAGGGCCTATATACCTTGGGCTCAACTTGCCTCGCTTCCTGAATCAGATAATACCCTTCTAAGGTGAGACCTTCAACATAACCCGGTCACCCACCTGGAACTCGATCGGTCTGCGTCGTTTATCAGCATACGACTTCTGCCTATCTTTAGCTGCATTCATGAAGGCTTTAATCTTCTCAAGCTTCTCATTCGTAGCCTCAATGACCTTGACGCTCCCCAATTCCTTCTGACCAATATCACCCCAACAAATGGGTGTTCTGCATCTCCTACCGTATAGCATCTCGTATGGTGGCATACTAATGCTGGCATGATAGTTGTTGTTGTATGAGAATTCAGCTAACGGTAAGTGGTCATCCCAACTTCCCCCAAAATCAATCACACATGCCCGAAGCATGTCTTCCAATGTCTGAATGGTCCTTTCTGACTGACCATCAGTTTGGGGATGATAAGTCGTGCTAATATCTAACCTCGTCCCCATGGCATCATGGAATTCATCCAGAATTTAGAGGTAAACTGGGTGTCATGATCAGACACAATGGACACCGACACATCATGACGGGTTAAAATCTCCTTGATGAATAGGTCAGCTAACCTCTCGGATGAATATGTCTCGCGGATCGGTAGGAAGTGAGCACTTTTCGTCAGACGGTTGACAATCACCCATATGGCATCGTACCCTTTTGGAGTACGTGGCGACTTCGTAATGAAATCCATGGTGATGTGCTCTCACTTCCATTTCGGTATATCAAAAGGTTGGGTCTTCCCATACGGCTTTTGATGTTCGGCCTTCACTTGCAAACAAGTAAGGCACTTACTTACATACTCCACCACGTCACGCTTCATACCCGGCCACCAATAATCTTTCTTCATATCTTGATACATCTTTGTGGCACCAGGATGAATGGAGTATCGAGTCTTATGAGCTTCATACAAAATCCTCACACGTAGATCCCCGAAACAAGGAATCCACGCCCGTCCAAATCAAGTTTTAACACCAAGTGTGTTTTCACCCAATTCCCCAACCACACCTCTCATTCTTTCAGAGTTTAGATGATCTTCTTTTAATGCCTTATCTTGAAACTCTTTGACTTGCTTCATTACATCAGAGGTCATGATCAGTTGATATGCTTTCATCCAAATCGGCTCGGGCCTCTCCTTCGGCTAAGGGCATCAGCCACCACGTTGGCTTTGCCCGGATGGTAATGGATCTCGTAATAATAATCCTTTATAAGCTCCAACCATCGTCTCTGCCTCATGTTCAGATCCTTCTGCTCGAAGAAGTACTTCAAGCTCTTGTGGTCAGTGAAAATGGTGCACTTCGTCTCGTACAAATAGTGCCTCCAAATCTTTAGTGCAAAGACCACGACTGCTAGCTCCAAGTCATGAGTGGGATAATTGACCTCATGAACTTTCAACTGTCAGGATGCATAGGCTATAACCTTCCCTCTCTGTATTAACACACATCCCAACCCCGAGTAGGAAGCATCTGAATAAACCACCAAATCCTCGCTTCCTTCGGGTAATAACAGAACAGGAGCTTGAGTCAGCCTTGCCTTTAACTCCTCGAATGCTTGCTCTTGAGCTTGACCCCATACAAACTTTACATCCTTTAGGGTCAACTTGGTTAGTGGAGAAGCGATCTTGGAAATGTCCTGAGTGAACCTTCGATAATATCCCGCCACCCTAAGAAACTACGAATCTCGGATGGTGTTTCCGGAGACTTCCATTGCATCACTGCCTCCACCTTTGCGGGATCCACTATGATTCCATTAGCATTCACCACATGGCCCAAGAATTGAACTTCACGCAACCAAAACACGCACTTAGAGAATTTGGCATAAAACTTCTCCTTTCTTAATGTCTCAACATCTCCCGAATATGACTGGCATGCTCTCTTTGCTCTTCGAGTAGATCAGAATATCATCAATGAACACAATAACTGATCTATCCAACATTAGCCGGCACACTCGATTCATCAAGTCCATAAAGGCAGTTGGCGCGTTAGTTAGACCGAAAGACATAACGAGGAACTCGTAGGGTCCATAACGCGTACGGAAAGCTGTCTTAGGAATGTCTTGTTCCTTCACCTTCAATTGATGGTAGCCAGATCATAGATCTATTCTCGAGAACCAACTGGCACCTTGGAGTTAGTCGAACAAGTCATCAATCCTTGGTAACGGGTACCGATTTTTCACCGTCAACTTGTTCAGATCTCGATAGTCAATGCACATTCGCATACTTCCGTCCTTTTTCTTTACAAACAATACCGGAGCAGGAGAGATACTCGGTCGAAGGAATCCCTTATCCAGCAACTCATGCAATTGGCTGATGAGTTCCTTCATCTCATTCGGAGCTAATCGATATGGTGCTTTGGCAACGGGTTGAGCACCGGGTATCAAATCGATTTGGAACTCAATCTCGCGATCCGGTGGCACGGCGGGTAAGTCTTCCGGGTATACGTCCGGAAAGTCACATACCAATGGTACCTCAGATAATTGCGGCACCAACGCCTCCACATCTTTCACGTATGCCAAGTAGGCACTACATCCACATCTCATGCACTTCCCCGCCACCGCCATCGAAATCATCTTCAGGATCGTAGTAACGCGATCTCCATAAATCGTAACCAAACTCCTATCGGACGCAACTAATCGAATCATCTTCTTGCGACATACAATGTTCGCTTCATAGGTTGCTAACCAATCCATCCCTAGTACTACATCAAATCCACCTAGGGGCATCATGTGTAACCTAGCAGTAAATCTATGACCTTCTAGTTCTATGGTACAATCCTCTATCACATTAGTAATTCTAGTGGACTTACCAATATCAGTTTCTACATCGAATGGTGCACTGACCTTTCTACTACTAACAGGCAACTTAGCACAGAAAGTAGTGGAAATAAAACTCCTGCTAGCACCGGAATCAAACAATACATAGGCACAAGTTTGGTTTACTAGAAACATACCTGACATAACATCAGGATCAGTTCTAGCTTCCTCCCGGGTCATAGTGTAAGCTCTAGCACTTGCCCTCTGCCCTCCTTCCTCCGGCTTCTTCTTCTCTGCTCCAGAGCTCTCCGCCCTCGGCTTTTTACAGTCTCTAGCGATGTGGCCAGGCTGGCCACACCTGAAGCATACGTTCATCCCCATCCTGCACTCACCAGTATGCTCCCTTCCACATTTGTCACACCTCCTCAGCCCTAATCTTGACGACACTCCATGGTCATTCACCTTCACCTTCTTGTTGTTTGAAGTAAAACCACCACATCCAATCTCTTCCCATCCCTGTTCCTTCCATCCCCACTTGTCTTCTTCACCTCAGCCACCACCACCCATCATATAATCTACCAGCCAAATCAACCGCCGACCTAAAAGTGCTCAGCCGGGCGGCGATCATATGCCTATGGATATCCGCCGGCAGCCCCTGGATGTATCTTTTAATCTTTCGTGACAATGTTGTCACTTGTTCGGGCACCAACCGCGCCATTTCATTAAATTAGTGGTGTACTGCTGGTGTGTCATCGCTCCCGCCTCTAGCTGCAGGAAATCTCTTTCAACCTTGTCCATCTCTCTGTGAGGACAGAATTTCTCAATCACTAACTTCTTCAGTTCAGGCCATCTCATTCTCCCAATGGCCCTGCTACCCTCGGCTTGGACAATGTTATCCCACCAGCACAAAGCCAAGTCCACAAAAGAGTGGGTAGCGAATTTCACCTTCTGATCTTCACGACACTCACTGATATCAAGGACAACCTCCATTTCCCTGAGACACCGGTGAGCAGCTGTAGCAGTTTTGTTTCCATCGAAAGTAGGGGGCTTGCATCTCATAAACACCCCATAGTTACAGCCTCGGGTCGCCTCCAACGTAGGCTCCTCTTCTTCCCCCTCCTCATCATCAGAGAGGACTGTTTTCGGCTCTGGTTGCTCCCGTCCTCCCAAGGACCTGTTTCTCTCCTTTCTTTCCCCTTCTCTTACTGCCTTGATCACTTCGGTCACCATAGACTATAGAATTGTCTGCATGACCTGATGAACTTCCTCCACCACAGCCTCCTTTACTGAGGCTCTCAGATTGGCACTCTCGTCGCCACCCTCGGGATGAGGGGTCTCTAGTTCTTCATGAACCACCTTCTCGACTCTGGGTCTCCCTTTCTTGGGCCATCCTCTAAACGCACACTATAAGATTCAAACACTAGCACAGTCATTCAAGGTAACACTTAGTTTATGTCAAGTATAGTAAGTCTCTAATTACAGTGGCCAGTTGTGATTAGCCACTTACTTTACTCTTCATACCCCAAGCATCTCCTACCCTGACTTAATTAGTATCAAAATCTACTAAGAGCACATAATCAAATAGCATGTGCACATAATACTGTTGGATTCTATGTGCCCAAGACACTTAGAATATTGATGTGGTTAGTACGTGATGATCCAAGTCGGGTTATACCCAATAACAAGCTTAGCAAACACCAATTAATGTTTAATTGATGATATGATCATGCAATTAAATATTTACACCAATTTAGAAAATGGGTTTTCTAAACAAATTGCATAAGAGGTGGAACAAATTATAAGGATAATTGTTGATGAATTATTGTTATTCTTGTCATTTAAAAGGGGTTTAAATAACACTAATAATATATGAGTGTACTTTAATTAAAGTGTTTAATTAAAGAATACATATGTCACATTTATAAAACAAGCCTAGAAGGTGACTTTTTATTGTGTGACATGTGACTAGTTCATTTTGTATTGTGATCTTTAAAGGAGGGAAAAACTCTTTTATTTTAAATCTTTGGCCGCCCCTTAAGGTCATTGGACCAACTTTGTGTCTTGAAAACACCACAACTGTTAACTAGTCATACACTCAATTCATTCATCTATTCCAATACATGCAAAACACAAAAATCTCTCCTCTCTCTCCTTTCAAGTTACGGAACAAGGCAGCAGCATTGAAGCTCTTGGAGAACGATTTTTGTGTTCATTTTGGTGGTGTTCTTCCTAACAAGAAGGTGTCTTGCAAGGAGCTTTGGGGTAAACACACTTGAGGGATTCTTCCTTGGAGTCTTGGCCAAGATTTGAGCATCTAAACCTTTCTTCCTTGGTCGTTTTTGCTGCTGGAAGAAGGTAGTTATCACAGCTCATTGAAGCTGTGATTTTATGTTGTTTTACATATGCTAATAGCTTGTTCATTCACATATTAAAGATCCTATTGATTTGGGTTTTTGTTTTCATCTTAAAACAGCTTTTAGAAGACGAACTTTTCAGATTATAAACATGTTATAATCCTAAACCTCCGCTGCGTTTTCTGAATGTATAAAAGGTTAAACTATGTTTAGTGTTCTAACAAACCCTTCAATGGCATCAAGAGCCGGTTATGTGGATGACTTGCTTGTTTTGTCTTTAAAATTGGTTTTAAGGAATGATTATAAGCTTAGTATAGGCTGATTTTGGGCTTCTAAGTTCATATGATATGAAACCCCAATCTTTCAAAGTCATATCACACATGCTTGTGATTAAACTTTGAAAGATATACATGTTTGTTATTTGTTTTGTTTGGACAAAATAAAACCCAAAATTTCAGTTTATGTTGGCTGAAATTTCGTGGTTTTAAGTGGAGTTTTCATTATATTTTGGATGATATGATAGATGCTTGTTTTAGTGCATAACCTAGCCATTGACCTTGTGATTGTTTGGATGTTTGTAATGGTTGTATTCATTCATTCAATTGGGTTGTATTATTTGTTGTTTGTACTTTGTTTCAAATGTAATTTATTTATTATTGGGTTGTAATAAATAGATTAGGTGTATTTTCATTTTACTAGATATCTTGTATTAGGACTTTATATCTTGTAATATGAAGACATACACATTGGAAGCACAAAGAAGGTCATGAAAGAAACATGGAGCATTTTGAATGAGGTTTCAAGTGGGAGGCTTTTGGATGTTTTCAATTTGCTTTGTTTGTGACCCTTAGGAATGTCCTATGGACCACACTTGTGATGGCAAATAAGTGTGGACCACTTTAGATGCTATGGTTATGCACATATGCACATATGGTTGTTTATGTTTATGCTTGGTTGATTGTTTGTTGTTTGATTGTTTGGTTGATATTTGGATATTCATAAAAAACTCATTAACAAACTTAACAAGCTGAAAATTGATGGTTCTTAAAAGTTTATATAAAGTTATTAAAATGGTTTAATGATTTTAAAGATTAAAATAGGTTTTAATAAAAGAACCATAGGGTACCTTGTATTTGAAAGCATGCAAATACAAGTACATAGAGTTTTCTAAACTAGAATTATGAAACCTCTAAACATTTCAAAACAAGATCAACACTGTCCTTTTACACAACACTTGAGTCACTTGGGAACTTTTAGTGGGATAAAG
Organism: Flaveria trinervia; assembly: GCA_025506515.1. Classification (NCBI taxonomy): domain Eukaryota; kingdom Viridiplantae; phylum Streptophyta; class Magnoliopsida; order Asterales; family Asteraceae; genus Flaveria; species Flaveria trinervia. The sequence goes on along the minus strand of CM046456.1, from coordinate 60,742,163 downwards.
GTCACCTAACTATTTTGAGGGAACTTGTGACTTGAGGTGAGAATGCCTTATTTATGGGATAAAGGTCACCTAACCACTTGTTTTGGCAAACTCACACGTAGGTGTAAGTAGGGTATCTTGATTTGCAAATCATGTCAAATGGATCACCTACGATGTGGTTTCCAAATGGGGTTGATGGGATTAACATGCCGACTTTACATATGATGTTTCAAGTCGATCCCATATTTCTAGAAGTTGCAAATGGTTGCAATCGTCAAACGTTGACCACCTTATTAATTTAAAACGTGGGATAAAGGTCACCTAACCACAATTTAAATGTAATGTTGGGTTCTAGATTTTAATATGAAAAGACCTTGAAAGGCATTTATTATTAAAATTACAATATCGAAAATACTAAAATAAAACTTTGTTAAAATTTTGTAGATGGCCTCAAATAATGATAATTCCGATAACTCATCCGCGTCCAACCAATCTCTATGAGCGATCCTCCAAAAGGAACGTCTAAATCATAACAACTTCATCGATTGGTATCGAAACTTGAGAATCGTTCTCAAGCAAGAGAGAAGATCGTATGTTTTAGACAACCCTATCCCCGATCAACCTAGCGAGGATGATGAGGAGGCCTATAACGATTGGCTGAAATACACTGAGGACTCCGTCCAAGTGTCTTGTCTCATGCTAGCGAGCATGACTCCAGATCTCCAAAAGGAGTATGAACACCACGGAGCTTACGACATGATAACCCAACTGAAGGAAACGTTCCAACAGCAAGCAAGGGTTGAGCACTTCGAAACGGTTCGAGCACTCCATGCATGTCGTATGGACGACAACCAATCTGTTTCATCTTATGTACTCAAGATGAAAAGTCACATTGACCGCCTCGAGAGGCTAAATTGTCCCATCTCGAAGGAATTGGCCACGGATTTGATCCTAATGGCCTTACCAAGAAGTTCAAGACATTCGTGTTGAACTACAACATGAATGCATGGGACAAAAGCATTGGTGAGCTTCACTCAATGCTCAAAACGGCCGAGGCGGCCATGGGTAAAAGGGTTTTACCCGTTCTCACCATCAATGGGTGGGAACAATAAAAGGCCTCGTCTCGCACCCAAGGCAAAGGTTGCAAAGGGTAAGGGACCCGCTTGGGGAAAAGGGAAAGGGGTGGCAAGGGTGCCACCCAAACCACAAGAGAAAAAGCAAAAGGTTGCTACTAACGACCCATGCTTCAAGTGTGGAGAGATTGGACTTGGGCAAGGATTGTCCTGTCCATCTCCAAGAGTTGAAAGCAAAGAGGGATGCCGGGCAGACCTCAGGTACAATATACATGATCCATATTGATTTAAACATGATATCCTCTAACACATGGGTATTAGATACCGGATGTGGAACTCACATTTTCAATTTGTTGCAGGGGTTCAAAAGAAGTAGTGACTTCAAGAAAGGGGATGTAAGCCTCTACATGGGCAATGGGGCTAAAGTTCAAGTTGAAGCCCGTGGTGACTACATCTTGAAACTTCCAAATGGTTTGGAAGTGATTTTGAACAATGTTTTGTATGCTCCTAGTTTGACTAGGATATTATCTCTGTAGCCCTGTTAAAACAATTTGGATATGTATTATCATTTGTTGAAAAAGATATTCATGTTTCTTTTAATGGTATATTCCATTTTAAAGCTATTCCCATTAACGGTATTTATGAATTGGTTCATGAAAATACTTTAAATAGCTCATTGTACCAAACTAACACCAAGAAACTCAAGTTGGACTTGAGTGATACCTATCTTTGGCATTGTCGTCTTGGCCATATAAACAAGAAACGTTTACAAACACTTCAAAATAATGGTCTTTTAAAAACAAATGAATGTGATTCATTTGATGTTTGTGAATCTTGTTTACAAGGTAAAATGACTAAGGCACCCTTTAGGGGAACTAACAAAAGGGCAAAAGATTTATTAGAAATCATACATTCGGATGTATGTAGTCCTTTTAAGCCAATGACTAGGAATGGTGAAAGATACTTCATTACCTTTACCGACGATTATAGTCGCTATGGGTATGTGTACTTATTAAGACACAAAGATGAAGCTTTTGAAATGTTCAAAATCTTCAAGAATGAGGTGGAAAATCAACTCAACAAGTCAATTAAAGTTCTCCGTACCGATAGAGGAGGTGAATACCTAAGTGATGCTTTCCAAGATCATCTTAAGAGTTGTGGGATTGTCTCACAACTTACTCCACCTGGAACACCACAACACAATGGTGTGTCTGAGAGGAGGAATCGAACCTTATTGGATATGGTCCGATCTATGATGGCTAGAAGCACATTACCTCTATCATTTTGGGGTTTCGCTTTGCTCTCCGCGGCCCGTATTCTAAATATGGCCCCAACCAAAAAGGTGGAAAGGACACCCTTTGAGATATGGCATGGAAGAGTTCCATCCCTATCATACTTAAGGGTTTGGGGATTGAGGCTTATGTTAAGACTCCCACCCCAAACAAATTGGAAGTCTGATCCACCAAGTGTATCTTTGTTGGATATCCTAGAGATTCTATGGGATATTATTTCTATGATCCACTGGAACAAAAGGTGTTTGTTGCCAGAAAGGGTGAGTTCTTAGAAGCAAAGTTCCTTATGGAAGGAGCTGGCAGTAGAATAGTGGACCTTGAAGAGGATCAAGAACCACAACCCAATGCACGTTTGCTTGAAACTAGCACTCAACATGAGGATGTTGAGGATGATCAAGGGGTTGATCAATACACACAAAACGTTCGTAGAAGTGGTAGAATTAGTAATCCACTTGAAAGATACGATTTTTCATGGATGGATGCTATGTGGTAGATTCAGATGAGCCAACCACATACCATGATGCAGTGTCCAATTTGGATTGTGACAAATGGCTTGAGGCCATGAACGTTCAGATGCAATCCATGTATGACAATCAAGTTTGGGAACTTGTTGTACCACCTCTTAATTCCAAGGTAGTTGGAAGTAAGTGGGTTTTCAAGAAGAAAACCGATATGCGTGGAAACTTGGATACTTATAAAGCTAGACTTGTAGCGAAGGGTTTCACTCAAACTCAAGGGGTTGATTATGATGAAACCTTCTCACCTGTTGCGATGCTAAAGTCTATAAGGATATTGTTTGCCATAGCTGCTCATCATGATTATGAGATTTGGCAAATGGATGTCAAAACCGCCTTCCTAAATGGATATCTTGAGGAAGATGTTTATATGGTTCAGCCTGAAGGTTTTGTCGATCCAAAACATCCTAATAAAGTATGAAATTTAAAGAAATCAATCTATGGATTGAAACAAGCATCGAGAAGCTGGAATCATCGTTTTGATGAGGAGGTAATGAAATTTGGCTTCATCAAAAACGCTGATGAGGCTTGTGTGTATAAGAAGCCTAGTGGGAGCACAATAACTTTCCTAGTATTGTACGTTGATGACATACTACTATTTGGAAATGACATTCCAACCCTGGAAGGTGTAAAAACCTGGCTTGGAAGTTGTTTTTCCATTAAGGATCTTGGTGAAGCCGCCTACATTCTGGGAATAAAGATCTATAGGGATAGATCAAGGCGCTTGATTGGTTTGAATCAAAGTGCATACATTGATAAGATCTTGAAAAGGTTCAAGATGGAAAACTCTAAGAAAGGTATCGTACCTATTCAAAGAGGAACGATATTGAGTACGACTCAATGTCCAAGCTCAAAGGATAAGCAAGATAAAATGAAGACAATCCATATGCATCTGCTATTGGATCCATCATGTAAGCAATGATATGCACTCGACCGGATGTGTCATGCGCCTTGAGCATGACAAGCCGTTACCAGCAAAATCCTGGAAACGGTCATTGGATGGCTGTTAAGAACATACTTAAGTACCTAAGGAGGACAAGAGATATGTTCCTGATCTATGGATCTGGTGACGAGGAGACGTTGTAAAAGGTTACATGGATGCGAGTTTCCAAACGATCGTGACGATTCACGATCATATCGGGATACATTTTCATTCTGAATGGAGGAGCTGTCTCTTGGAAGAGCTCCAAGCAGGATGTGGTGGCTCTATCAACTACAGAATCAGAATACGTCACCGCCTCATTGGCAGCTCAAGAAGCTGCATGGTTGAAGAAATTCATTGCCGATCTAGGGGTTATCCCTTCCATTCAGGAACCCCTAGAGATTTTTTGTGACAACGAGGGCGATTGCTCAAATCAAGGACCCTCGTGCTCATCAAAAGACTAGGCACATTGAGCGGAGATTCAACTACGTACGAGATGAAGTTGAAAAGGGAAAGATATTATTCGCAAAGTTCACACGGATCAAAACATTGCGGATCCTCTCACGAAGCTCCTTGAAAAGGCAAAGCATGAAGGTCATACTTGTGCCATGGGACTTCGATATTCTAGTGTTGGATTTGATCTGTAAATTTGTATTTGGATATATGGAACTCTATATTATTTGAATAAAATTATTTGATTATAGTGTTTCAACTAATGTTCCTATTTAGCATGTTTTATCCATGAGTAAAATGTTTACTCTAAAATGTCCGTAGTCGTTCATACTTGTGGGAACAAGTGTGAGAGTAAGATTATTATGAACTTGGATTGGTTGATATTCATAAGGATGAATATAGAGCAATGGGTTGCTACCAGGTTCGTAGATATTTGTGGGACACAAATATTGGACTAACCCGCATCTCAAATTTTACTACATGGAATCTTAATGATTGATCATAAGTAAATTTGAGTAAAGGCGAATATCATTTGGTATCCTCCGACCTGTGATACATATTGAGTTTTGATATTCACTAAGTATTATACCTTGAGCTAATTCTTCACTGTCCTGAAATAGTGGACAGTACATAAGGGTATGTTCAGATATAACACGAGGTGTTTGTGAGAAACGTATGTAGTCAAGATGGAATTTGTTCCTCTTATTCGTTGAGAGTTAGATGTCTAAGGCCTCAAGTTAAATCAACAAGAAATGATCATTCTGTGTTCTTAGATTTAACATGACATCTGTAACAAAGGATTGATGATTGATTCACCTAAATCATTTCAAGTAGGGTACTTGAAAGGATGATGTTATTGAATGGCTATAAGTCATGCGTATTAAGGTAGTAAACCGTTGTTAGGCGGTATTTACTGCTTGCATCATCTTCTATGAATCTTGGGCAAGTGGGAGATTGTTGGATTTTATGTGCCCAGACACTTAGAATATTGATGTGGTTAGTACGATGATCCAAGTCGGGTTATACTCAATAACAAGCTTAGCAAACACTAATTAATATTTAATTGATGATATGATCATGCAATTAATATTTACACCAATTTAGAAAATGGGTTTTCTAAACAAATTGCATAAGAGGTGGAACAAATTATAAGGATAATTTGTTGATAATTATTGTTATTTCTGTCATTTAAAAGGGGTTTAAATAACACTAATAATATATGAGTGTACTTTAATTAAAGTGTTAATTAAAGAATACATATGTCACATTTATAAATCAAGTCTAGAAGGTGACTTTTTATTATGTGACATGTGACTATTTCATTTTGTATTGTGATCTTTTTAAAGGAGGGAAAACTCTTTTATTTTAAATCTTTGGCCGCCCCTTAAGGTCATTGGCCAACTTTGTGTCTTGAAAACACACACACTCTTAACTAGTCATACACTCATTCATTCATCTATTCCAATACATGCAAAACACAAAAATCTCTCTCTCTCTCTCCCCTTTCAAGTTACGGAACAAGGCAGCAGCATTGAAGCTCTTGGAGAACGATTTTTGTGTTCATTTTGGTGGTGTTTCTCCTAACAAGAAGGTGTCTTGCAAGGAGCTTTGGGGTAAACACACTTGAGGGCTTCTTCCTTGGAGTCTTGGCCAAGATTTGAGCATCCAACCTTTCTTCCTTGGTCGTTTTTGCTGCTGGAAGAAGGTAGTTATCACAGCTCTTGAAGCTGTGATTTTATGTTGTTTTACATATGCTAATAGCTTGTTCATTCACATATTAAAGATCCTATTGATTTGGGTTTTTGTTTTCATCTTAAAACAGCTTTTAGAAGATGAACTTTTCAGATTATAAACATGTTATAATCCTAAACCTCCGCTGTGTTTTCTGAAAGTATAAAAGGTTAAACTATGTTTTAGTGTTCTAACAAACCCTTCAAATACCAGTTAACATTAAGAAAAGACATACCTGATGGCACGTAGCTACTCGGGCTGGCATCCCTCCATTTGTCCCATTTCCAGTTTAAGTTTAGGTTTTAAAAGTTTACTTAACTCAATCCCTTAAACTTTGGCTCTAATACCAACTTGTAAGGCCTTGTTCCCGGAGACCTCACAGTTGGTCATTCAAGAATTAAATACCTTAAAACATTATAGTTATACAAACTTAAGTAGCGAGAATAATTTATCAAAAACCATTCATTTCATTTAAAATACTGTTGTTGAGCAATACATCATCATTTAACTGTTTACAAAAGAATTGTTTTACTGCATTACAAAACAACAGCAACATAAAATACGAATGGATGTCAGTCTTTCCCTGCCGAGTGGCTTCACCCTCGTGCCATCCTCAGCAATAATTACCTGCCAACTGAAAATGTATAAAAGTCAGCGTTGCTAAGTGAGTTCTAGTTTTAAAAGTAATAAAATACTTTCTGTATGTTGTGTAAGAAAATACTCTTTCTGTAAAATACAACTCTTTACAGTATATGCGAGCACGCATTAACTATATGAACAGATACTGTTTGTTCTCTTTACTGTATGCCTTGTATGTTCTGTAATCTTTTATCTTTATCTTTCACTTTCTGTATGGACCAATGAGCAATACCCTAAACTGAATGCGTGGTCGAAAACGGATGATGGGCCATCTATATCCCTCAAAAACGTCAATTGTATCCCTCGAAAGGGTCAACTGTATCCCTCGAAAGGGTCAACTGTATCCCTCGAAAGGGTCAACTATATCCCTTAAAAGGTTCTGTTATTGTATGCAAGGCCGACCCAATTACCCAGGACACGCTGCAAAGGTCCTGCCAATCTTAATCGACTGGCCCTGTGTGCATAATAGAGTAGCTAACCCGTAGCATAGTTGAGCTAACAACAACATGGTCGTGTACCTCCTGTAAGCTTGCAAGACTTGTTAACATTTTATTAATGTTCTTCATTTCTTCTTTATTGCTCTTTCTCTTTATTATTACAATATACTTTACGTTACGATAATAAACATACCACGTAAAGTCACATACTATGAGTAGTAATAATAATAGCAATAATAATAATAAGGAACAATCATAATCATGCATGGAACATCATCATCAATAAGCCTTAGTCAAACCTCGGTCAAAACCCTAGAAGCACAGACTCCCAAAAAATTCTGTAAAAATTTTTAAATGTCTAGGCGCTTTGATACTATTTGGGCGCATGAGCCCTGTTTGGGCGTTTCATCACTATGTAGGCACATCAGTCAACACTTAACTGCTTTAACTCTTAGGCCCATGAACAATTCAGGCGCATGGGCACTATTCGGGCATATGAACACTTAGGCGCATGGGTCATTCGGACGAATGGACACTTAGGCGCATGGGCCTCTTGAGCGCATGGGCACTATTGGGGCGCATGGCCCTACACTTAGTCGTCCGACTAATATTTCTAGGCGCATGGACCACTGTTCAGGCGTATGGGCTATACTTAAACATTTCTAAAGAAATTTTCAAGCACATGAGCCTTATCTAGGCGCATGAACCTTCTGTGTAACATGCTTCTAGTATGTTTTCAAACCCTATCATCAAACCCATCTGTTCTAAGCTTAACATGACTATTCAAAACATGAACAACCTATAAGCATTCAAGAATCAACATCCAACATGCATATTACATACGGGTATACATACATAAACATTAAAAATCATTTTAATACATTTTCAGCCCCAAGATGTTTAAAACAAGTAAAGACCGGGGTTTAGAACTCACCTGATGCAACTTGGATGTTTCTTCCTTCTAACCCATTTGCAAATGAGTTCAAACACCTAAAAACACCACCAAACACACACACCCAAGGACACACACAAGCACATAAGCACCCAAGCATATAACCGGAATAAAACCCGTCATAAACACTTAAAAACCACGAATTCTTACCTTGAATTCGATTTCTTCTTTTCTTCTTCTTCAAAACCCGAAGTTCTGCTCTTTTCCCTTTCTCTCTCTCTAAACCGAAGTGAAAGAATTATGTGAAGGGAGGGTGGGCGGCCATGCTCACCTTTACACCAACTTTTCAAAGAGTTGTCATTTTGGACACTTTTAGTCCCTCCACTTGGACTTTATTGCTTTTCTTTTTTTTTATTCTTTATCTGTTGTCTTTTTAAAATAACCGGGTGTTACAAAATACGATTTACCCGGCATATCGAAACCTACATCCTAGTTAAAATAGTTCTCGTTTAGTTAAAGTACTTGCATGTTGTGCTAAGACAATGATTATGTAATGACTTTTTTGTTCTGATGCTTATGTTCTAATGAATGTTTGGTTCGAGAATATGTGAAGTGTAAATCTAACTGTGAGGTCTCTTAAAACCAGGGTCATACGAACCCAGACAAGAGGAAATTAATATCTAGTTATAGTTAGCTAACTCTTAAAAAATTACAACCCTCATTACAAACATTTTAGGATTTGCCACTGGTTTTGACTGTTGCCGCAGTTCATTCATTCAATCCATTTGAAAATTAATTGTTTACTTTCTTTCTATTAATTTAATATGCTCATGATTAAACCGGTTCGATCTGTACTTCAAATAAACATTAGAAGAAATTGATCATTCTTAGTCTGGTCAAGTCGGATAAAGTTGAACAAGTAAAGTCATGGGTTAATTGTTAATTTGTTGTTCGACTTGCATCAAAAATGGATAGGAGCTAATTCGTAGGAGCAATAGGTAGTCACGTTTGCATGCTCACTTGCTTTCTTTGCTATTTATGTTATTTTTCAGTGTTGAATGAACTGTGCGTTCATGTGAATATTCTATTTGTCTTACCCACACTGCCTATTTTTGTTTTATAAGTGTTGAGCGTGTAATTATGCTGAACCAATAGATATTTCACTAAGTCGCTTAAAAAGCCAAAGTGATGCATTCAAAACTTATTATATATTATATATACACGATAATTAAAAGTCCATCAAGTTGTTTCAAGTTATATTTTTCTTACTTCGTTTCATTTACATGTATGTATACACGATATTTAAATTCAAATTTAATACTTCTTTTTACGTACAAAACTAGATGACTATACAACACATTTGTATGCTTTTAATTAAAAATGTTTAAGGCGACTATAAAATATACAATTCTTTCACCAATTTCCTTGAATTCGTATCCATGTTTTTTCTAATTGTTGTTTTAGAACATCTAAAACCATTTTTAATATAAAAATTGAAAAACATAACATGTAATTGAAGTGTTGAAGTATTGTTATTAATAAAGATTCCTCTTCTCGATAACAAAAAAACATGAACCCACTACTAAGTGATCAAAATATAATATATATATATATATATATATATATATATAATTATGACTATATTTTTGTCTGGCTAAAAGTTAAATTCATATTACAATGTTTGGTTTTCTACATTTCACGGATCTAATACATTTTCCAAAATTAAGTTCGCAAAACCATATAAATTAGCATATATAAATATATGCTATATTAATGATTTCTTGAGCTTTGTTAGATCCTAATCTAATACAAAGTTAAATAAAACCCTAATGATCTCTAAATTTCTCAGTTCATCAATAACAAAGAATTGCATGAAAACAAAAGCTACCTAATTCCCTCAAATTCTATCATAGTATCAAACTTACTATGAGTCATTCCAAGCGGTGAAATTAGGAGAACCGCCGTGAGCCACCACCAAGTTGGCAGTTCTGGCTGCCAGTGTTGGTATGGCAGTTGGCACCCAACTGCCATAACCCGATCCTTGATGATGATAGTACATGTTGCTATCATCATCTTGAGATGTATCAGTAGTAGCACTGTTAGCCATCATATGGTTCATGTAACCAGGGCTAGCACCATATCCCATCACCTGATGATCACTTCCTCCACAATCGTTGTTGTAACTATGTTCCATTGAAGATGAATCTAAGCTCATGAGGTTGTGAAGAACACTAGAGTTTGGTGTGGGTTGAAAGAACTGATGAAGTTGTTGAAGATCTTGAAAACTTTGTCCATCTGGCTCGTGTTGTTGTTCTTGTTTGCACCATAGTCGGTTCGAATTGTTGTATTGTGGGTAGTGCATGCTAAACGGTTGGGTGTGGGCTTGAGTCATGGCTTGGTGGTGGTAGTCAATAGAGCTAGGCCATGTCATGGTGGCATAGTTGTTTATCCCTTCATGGGTTAGTTGGGTGGTCAAGTGGTCATCTTTAGCAGCCCTGATTAATTCAGTGGCTGCTGCTTTTTCTGCATCTTTGAGACGTTTAGCCGCGCCACCTATTGGTAAAGTGGTGCTCTCTAGAATGCATTTAACATCATATCTATTGATTTCAAAGTTTGTGACTGCGTTGAGTCCACGAAACTTGATGGCCGCTATGTCGTAGGCCTCAGCTGCTTCTTCTTGTGTGCCTACAATGGGTTAAACATACATGATATACATTAACAGAATCATCAAAATGAACGTATGAGCAACAAGTATAAATGAGAGAAATATTCTTTTGCTTAAAAAATGTCCTGTCATGCAACAAACACTTTTAGTCAAGTTTTGAGATTAATTAATGTATAGATAATTAACATTTTGTATACGATTACAAGAACCATATTATTATATAATACTAGTACGTTTTTTTTGAAATAAACTATTACACTTTGTGTCTTTTAATATATCTAATAGGACTTCTAACATGTCTAATCTAAATAACTCTGGTTAACATCCGTTACATATAGAGCAAAAAAATTTATTCCCAATATTCCAGTTTTAGTCATGATTACTATAGTTGCTTTTAATAATGCATAAATTAAAAAAAAAGTTTAAAATAATTTACCAAATGTTCCTAAGTAAAGATCTTTGTTCCCTGCAACTCTCCCAATTCTTGCTTGCCATCTTCCATGTTGATGGTGTCTGCAAATATATTCCAGATATTATCGTTACAATCAATGTTTTATGCTACAATATCAGTCTTTAATGAATAATGTTTTATTGCATGAAAAAGCTAAATATTTTGATCATCAAATATCCAAGGACATTATATGATTCTATTATTTTTGAATTTCTTTTTAAAGAAATCTTCTAAAGTATATATTGCAAGATTCTGACTCTTGTGGGTAAATAGCATGTGCAAACTGGTTTCTTTTGGTCCCATTTATACACCAACATTAATATAACTATTTATAGCATGCAAATGGTATCCAAAATGGGATCTTTATATTAAAAATAATATCAAATATGTTCAAATATAAAATTCAAAGTATACACTCATAATTTTTTTAAATAAAATGTGCTCATATATATAAATGTAATTGAAGTGTATACAAATATAATTGAAGTGCCAAAGCAAATAATGTACTTGTGACACCTCTATAAATGGAAGCACCTCGTGAGAAACCGCTGCTTTTCCTATATATATCAAACCACAAGATGATATTTTTCAATGTGTACATGTATAGACGCATAAAGATATGACATTAATTTAAAACTATAGAACTTTTTTACAAAATGTACCTTCTAAGCGAGGCAACATATTCTTGTCTTGTCATGTTTTTCATTTCTTCAAGTTCCTTCTCGTAATTGCTAATCTACACGTGTTTAAATTTATATCAGATTAAAACAAACTAATCATATATCAATTTAAAAAGTTAATATAAAGATCATCTTTGATAATTTGTTATCTAAGTATAAATGTCATTGTGAAACTAGTCCACTTGATAGAGGATCGTGTCTTTTAGACTAATAGTCCGGGTTTCAATTTAAGGTGATTAAAAATTTACTATTGTTCTCTGTCAATCAAAAATCAATTTTAAAAAACTTACTGGAAAATTTGTAGTCGTTGTTATGCCCCAATATTTCAAGGCAGCAAGATCATACGCTCTTGCGGCTTTATCTTCTTTATCATAACCTCCTACGTAACATAATATTCATTGATGTTAGGATGATGTAAAATCATGAACGAATAAAACTGAAAGTATAAATACTTTATGTTTTAAAAAACAAATTAAACCTATCTTTCATTATGCACAACAAAATAAAAAACACCTTTTTCATGTAATTAAACTTACCCAAATAAACTGCAAGGATATTGAATGATATCCCAGTTGAATCATTTAATAATCCATGCAAAAAATAGGAAGAATAACAAAGTAGGTTAGTAAGAAGAATTTAATAAATTAATTAATTATATATTGTTTATTTTAAAAATACAAATAAATTTAAAAAATACCTTGTCTTCCTTTACGAACTTGTCCTTCTCTTCTGCAACTATTGTCCCATAAATGAGCCTCGTATCTCCCCGTCCATCTGTGCCTGCAACACCCAACAAAAACCCTAAATATAATTTACATAATAAGAATAAAATAAAAAGAAATTAAAAAAAAATAAAGATTAATACACCATGTATATCTCTGACACATCTAAATTTCAAGTTACATATTGTAAAACGTCATTTACAATCTCTGTATACTAAGGTTTACGCTTCTAAACTCTAGTTTAGATAGAAACTGATGTATGAAACTCGAATTTCATTAAATAAATCTTTATCATGTATAAATAATATTATTATCATTAAATAAATCTTTATCATGTAGAAATAATATTATTATTATTATTTCACCTTGTTACCCCACGGTAAATAGAAGTCCTTTGTCCAAATGTATCAATGGATTTCCGGGCCACCGCCTCTGCACCACCGCCACTGTTGCCACTGTCCACGGTGGTCGCCACCTCCATCTGCTGCCGTTTATTATCGGAACACACACTATCGCCACCGCCACCGCCACCGGAGACAAACCCACCACCATCACCAGTACCCATTGAGAGTGAAAGCTCATTGGTCCTACCACCACCGGAAAAACCACCCATCGCCACCGCTCTTTCGCCGGTTTCTTGAATCTCCGGCGGCCCACTGGTGGCGTTTTGAGTGGAAGAAGTTGGGTTGTTTCTCAGCCAGTTTTTGATCATTGATAAACCAATGCTACTGGTGGCAGTGGTGGTGGTGTGCCTCTAGTGCTGTTGTGGGTGGTGGTGGTTGTTGCGTCGGTCGCCGCCGCGTGCGGCGGAAGTTGGTACATGTAGCTTCCACCATTGCCAACACTTAGAAAATTTTCGAACTTTGGTGGGTTTTCATTGCATGAACCACCACCAGCCATTAACACTGATAACTCTGAGCTCCCCTTCATGTTCCAATCTGTAAATTAACCAAAAAATCATCAAGTTTTTGTTTTCATAATCTGGGGATTATTATTTTTACAAAAACAAGATACCCTTTTTAAGAATCTTGAACAAGAATGTAAAAATTGCATAAAATATCAAGATTTTGTTGTAACTTGTTTTCAAAAGACAACCACCATTGAAAATATGATCTTGCTTGCAATTTATTCATTAAAAAAATGTTTTTATCAGTTCATCGAAAAATGAATTTGGGTCTCATATTGTTCGTTGTTAATTGCACTACTAGAAAAATATTATTGTTTTTCATGACAAAAATAGAACAAAGAAAACATACTTTTAGTGAGTAAAATAAAAAAAATCATGGTACTAGTAATTAAATCCAGACAAAAATAGGTTTAAAGATCAAGAAAATGATCAACATAAGTGTTAATTTATTTAAAAATCAAGTAAAACATCTCGGATGAGCAGCGTCGTTTTAAAAATCAAGAAAAACCTACTAATAAAATTGTGAAACTTAAACAAGCAAACTAACCATGGTGATTATGGTAGGGTTCAAGTAAACCAAAGGGAGGAGGGAGATTAAGAGAAGGTATGGAGGAGTGAACAGCTCCGAACCCAAATCGAAGCATTCTCCGGAGGCGGATATGCTATCGGAGTTGAAGTTATCAACCATAGATGACTGTGAATCAACCATCTGTTGTTGATCTTGAGGTGAGAGTGAGAACCCTAACCAGTTGTTCATGGATGCAGCCATGAAAACAGTAAAAAAAATGTGTTGCTTGTGTGAATTTGAAAGGTATTTAATGGGGTGATGATGAGTTCATGCACATGGATGTATGGATGAATGATTGATGGATGATCAGAAGATGAATAATGCTTGAGGGTTGAATCAAATGAAAGAGAGGATATGGAAGGTCTATGAAAGAGAAACCAAAAGAGGAAAATCAATTGCAAGACTCCTTGTTCATACTATATACTTGTTTCATTTTGTTGTTTAGATACCTAGATACAATGTATACGCATTTTAATATAAACAAAAGAGGTGTGAACAATATTAAAGATGTTAATTTAACTTAATGGTTATTAGTAACGGGTGAAAAAGTAAATGATCGAGTTCAGTATGAAAATTACCAACAATGCAAATTGTTTTATAAATTCTATGAAAATATATTTTACTTTGTTGGACAGTGTATGAAAAGGGAGGTGAGATATTATTCAAAATATCTACACATATACAGAAAAATATGTAATTAAGAGTATTAAAATTTGACATGAATATAATATTTTAGGTTAATAGTTCGTGTTAATGTCAACCTATTATGAAAAGTCCTATATATGAAATTTATGTGTTAGCTATGATTTTTACTTTTTAGGTTCCGTTTTGTTAATTTGGATTAGTGTAAATTTTTGGGTTCATATATGTTTGACCGTAAAGCTGATAACATGATCAATTACACTGCTAAAGTCATGTATTTGCTTGGTAACAACGGTGTAAATACATGTCATAGTCCACTTTAACTCTTTTTAAGATATAAAAAACATACAAAAATCAGTCTTTATTGAATTTCATTGTGAATTGTCTAATCTCATTTTGGTGATTATTGTGCTACTGATATATATGAGTAATCGATTACAAAGCTTAACGTTAAAGCTTGAACAAGATTCAGAATTACCAAATGTTCAAGGTGTTAGGAACATCATAAGCAGCATATGCTCTTGCACAATCGTTAGTATTACCTTTCATAATTTGTTATTTGTCAAAACCATATAAATAATACCTCAAAGATTATAAGTTACGTCTAGGATTATGGATAAAAATAACAATACAAATCTATCTTTAGAAATAGGAATGAGGTAGCAGTCAGTGCGACTAACATGAGGAACTTGTAAAATGGATAAAATAGCACCATGCTAAACTCAAATTACAAACACATAAAATGATAGATATAAAGAGTTTTGAGATCGTAAATTCACTAACATAATGCAAATCAAGAAAACTTAGTTAAATCCTAACAAATTTGAGGACCCCAAGCATATCAGCTTATTCTTTTTGTCAAGTGAGCCGACCTTGTGAATACATATACAATATTCAAGTTGTGCAACTATATATATTTTTCTCAATAACTTGTGATCATATACATATCTTTTATTGACCGATTAAGTTGAGTTATAACTCTGTGGTGATATCCCATCAATGAAGGTTCAAAAGTATGTTGTCAGTAATTAATCCAACAGCAATTAACAAAGGATGAAATACGTCAATTAAAAACGTTTTTCTGAACTCAAATAAAACCCATGCATTAGTCGGTTACGACCCCAAAATAGTTTCACTAATTTGCTCATTATACTTTCTATAGGTAATCCGTTAGTATTTGTTAGTAACTTGTCAATAAATACGTTAAGGTACCAGCCATGTCTTGTTTTTCAGTGGAGTATTATCGATAAATTACCAACAAGATCCTCTTCAATGGTCACAATAGATTTGTCTATCAGTGAAAGTTATTTGTTTTGTTAGTAAAAATTATATGTTTTATAGTGTAGTTCTAGTAAAAATCTAATACGAGAAAATATAGGATGACTAGGTTGTCTTCTAACCAAACCTAGAAAAAAGGCTTGCATATTAAAGATGTACCAAGTGTATAATATGTAATACATATTAAACACAAGTCAATGGGAAGTGGATTCTGCCAATCAAACCTCTCTTCTAATAGATATGATCAACAAAAGATTTATTTTTTAACTTCAATGAACTTACCGTTTTTCGGTTTAGCAGTCAGACTAGTTGAATCGATCCAAAAATAAGATAGACGTCGTATATTTAAAGTTTCAAGATATAGAAAATCAAAAAGTAATTCTAATATTAGTTATATAAACATATAACAAGCTCAAAATTCAACATTATTTCTCCAGAACACAATACAAGTTCAAATTTTAATCATCCAATCATGAAAGTAATTTAATAAAAACAGTACAATCAAAAAATTATAAACGATTCAACACCCGATGATCCATAACATGCAAACGAAACCAAAAAATAGGTAAATTCACCATCCAACAAGGTTGATTTTCAAACAATTCCTAGTAGTCACTAAAAAGGTACCCACATATACTTTGTCTCATTGCTTAAATCTTTATATCTACTAATATATAACTAAGATTTTATACACAACTACTACAAAAAACCGAAAGGATACAAATATGATATAAGCCAGAAATTTTCACAGTTTTATGTAAAGGAAGAAAAAAAACAAGTACATAAGTGTATGACTTTGGGAAGTCCATGTGCCCAATGGTAACTAAGTTTACTGCCTAACTTTAAACATATAAAATAATGATTTAAGAATTATTAATTTGACCCAACTGTTACCCAGCTGGGTTAATGATATTTATATGTGTATATTTTTCTTTATATTTTATTTCTTTTGGGAATTCTCAAGAATCAGCTGGAATGATGGATTACATTTGACTTGGTCAAAAGTTACAAACATCGGTACGATAATTTATAATATTTTTACGAATTATCATATGTTAATTGTTGATTAATTATAGTAAATCCAAATAGTTAATTCATAATTAACGTCCTTTTGTATTGTTCTGTCGTTTTTCTATCTTCAAAATAGTATAGCTTTTTTTCTTTTAAGGCTTCCCCTTTTTTATCTTATTTTTACAGCTATATTTTTTTGTTTATTATAAGACTTAAATCTTTAATAATATAAAAAAACATTTTTTTATAAAAGTATGAACTTTTGATACGAAACTAAAATTTGACACAAACCTAACATACAAATCACAAGTTTGGAGTTAGTATAAACAAGTTTAGTTTAGTTTTAGGTCGAGCCTCTAAATCTATTCAGCTAAACTGATCATGTTCATATCAATCCAATAGGTTTAATGGTTGACTCGTTTATCCCAATTATTATATTACATTTTAGTTGTGTTTTATGTTATATATTAAATTGATTGGGTGTTTTATGTCAAACTTTTAAAACTTAAAAGAGAAATTGACATAAGATTTTATAATTAACGTATAAATTTTTTATTCATTTGCATTTTATGTCGTAAAGTAGTAATCCTAATGCATTAATGTGCTAAAATAATAATTAAAAATCCTATGAATTCAATTTGAGGCTTGAAGACTTCCATTCATGCAAAAACTTGGAAGTTTGCGAGAACTTAATCAGAAGTTGTTGGTTGTGAGAACTGTTGTATGCAAGAACTCTGTTGTGTGTGAAAACTTCATATGTGAGAACTATTTGTACGAGAACTATTGATCTTTATTATAATTAATTCATTTTCATGTAATTTTGTATAGGTTTGTAGCGGTTCGTTTTGTAAGTGCTTATGTGAATACAATAGAGTGAAATATAGGTATGATTCATATTTAGTAGTTGTGATTGCCATATTGAACAATATTGTGTCTGATTAATCACTAAAATCATGTTATACATCGAACTACATTCATTCTTTGTTTGTAGTTGTATAGTTGGTCATTATTAGTGAATTCAAGGTGATTCCTAGTCATTTATATATACGGTATTATAGGTCATGTTCGTGTCAACAGATGAATATTCATGATATATTTCGGTTCAAGTTTGTGTTTAGTTTTTAAGTTCGAACTGTAATGTTAAACCCACCGGCACTCTAAAACAACCTGCCAACACTTTGATACTCCTAAACCATATTCCATTCAATCAGAATTAATATAGCTAGAGATTCTTTGTTAGAAATTTTACTCTTTTCAAAACGATTATTTTATATTATTATATATAGAGTTAATTATATAAATAGTCCTTGTGATTTGGTGAAAATAATAGGTTGGTTACTAACTTTTCTGAGTAACAAGTTTGGGTTTTATGCTTTTAATTTTTAATGAGTTAGGGTATTAAGACTAACTTTTGTTAGATTTTTAGTTAATTAGGGTGAAATGACTAAAATATCCTTTTGTAACTTAAGGGACTATTTATGTAATTAAGTCAATTTTAATCGGAAGGACCATTTTTGTAAATTATATTAAAAACTAGCAAAAACAAACATCTCTCACCACCACAACCATCACATGCCATCACCGCTAACTACCACCACTATCACCAGCCATCGCCACTCACCACCACCACCACCTCTCCCGTTTTCCCGATCATCGTCATCTTTGGCCACCAACACCACATCAACATCGTAACCACCCTAAATCTGTGACTCTTCAACTAAATGAAAAAACTAATCGCCACCATCAAACTTTACCTTTGCACAACTAACACAACCAAACTACACCACTGCCTCGCCCAACTACAATCACACCCTAACACATGAACTCCCTAACCACCTACCCATACCATTACAACTGTTGGCCAACATTTGTTTTGCAAATCATTGTACCCCACCCTGACCATTGACTTGTATGGCGCAAGGCACTCCATTAGGTTAGGTATAACCATTGTTGCACCATCACTATTGCTCTATTCGATTTTCAAGTCAAAACCCTTTCTTGGTGGTTTTCGTTAGGGAACCATCACAGATCTGCTCCAGCATCACCATCGTTCTCTCGACTTACCCCAATTAGGGGTTTTCCTAATTTTAATTAGGTGGAACAAAGGCGAAGTCTAGTGATAAGGATTATAAGACTAAGGATGGGTGATGATGAACAATATCGGTGGCATTCGATATGTGACAGGCGTGATAAGTCGTGACCGGTGGTTCATGAAAGTACAAAGGTTGGGCGTTGGTTTAGTTAAAATAAAGTTAATTACATAAATGGTCCCTTTAGTTAGAAAAAGGTTTTTTAGTCATTTCACCAAAATTTAACCGAAAATTTAACGAAAGTTAGTCTTAACTTTTAAACTCATTACAAAATAAAAAACATAAAACTCAATTTTTTTTACTCAGAAAAATTAGTACCAAAACCTTTTATATTTGTCTAATCATAGGAATTATTTGTGCAATTAACTCTTATATATATACATATATATATACATATATATATACATATATATATACATGTATATATACTTACATATATATATATATATATATATATATAAAGTATATGAGAGGGTATTTTAAAATACCATAAAATTAAGAACACTTACTATATTCAATGCATAAAATACAATCATTTTTGAGATTAAAATATTATTTATATATTATTTACAAATTACCCTTTGCAATTAGTTACCTAATAACCTTATACTCAATAACACTAGCATAAATTTTTATATTATCTACCCTTACATCAAAAAAACTTAATATGTTTAATATTTTAACTATATCTTTTAATCTATCATATTTAAAAATATTTTGAGACTACAACTTAACCTGTATTTTTTTAAACATTTGGTCGTAAACTTTTTGCTAAACAGATCTGTATTTTATGATATACAATTAGTTAATACATATATGTATAAGTAGTCATTCAGAATCCATTTATTTGGTGTTTTAAAAAATTTAATTTAGAAAAATCATAATACACTTTTGTAAAACTATTACAATAATAATAAAATATTAAATACATGTGCCAGATGTAAAATAGCACCACGCCGCATTGCGTGAGCATCCTTCTAGTGTGTGTGTGTGTGTGTGTGTGTGGTGTGTGTGTGTGTGTGTGTGTGTGTGTGTATAAAAGCAAAGTAACTAGAGTTGCATCTTATAAAGTTAATTGTAGTTAGATACGAGGTATGATTGTTATTTGTAATAAGTTTGACTAAAATATTAATATATATATACACACACACATAATAGTATTAAGATCCCCGTTATGGGAAGTACATAGATTTGTGAAAAAAACTGACGTGGTAACATTACCACGAACTCAAACGTTAAAGGTAAGAACAACGAAACTTAAATTTCGTTGATAACATTTGAAGTTATATATAAAACTAAACCATCACAAACCCCTAGTTGTGGGGAGCCATTGATAATATTCAAAAAGGAATCTGCTAAAAAAATCCATGTCGAGACGTTAATAGAATAAGCAAATCCTAATGGAAAAAACCAATCAATTAAAATATTAAAGTCAATAAAAATAATCACATACAAATTCAAATTTATATGATGTACAAATGCATTTTCAATTATATATACACTGAAACATGGATACATATGAACATGTCATTATAGTGTATTTAGAATTTTATAAACCATCAAACCTTAAGTTTATAAAAAGAAGAATAAACAATAATTAATATTAAAAAAATGAATAAATAAATATACGTTATAAAGTGTAGATATAACTAAAAAGTGTGGTGATAAAAAGTAAATTTTCATGATTCCTAGTGTAAGTTAATAAGAAATTAAAGAAAATACAAAAAAATTAAGTCTGTACTCCCTCCGTGGCTTGCTCTGTTGCTGCCTCTTTTACTGCCTGTGTTAGCTGACAAGCCCGCTCTTCCCGACTTAACAATCCGGAAAAAAAACAAAAACAACTGCTCCCATCACATGTTACCAATATGAATTTTGTTAGTATACTTAACCAGACAAGAAACTTGTATATGATAGAAGATGAGTGAAAAATAGATATTAATATAGATTTAAAGAATACTAGTATTATGCCCCCACGTTAAAGCGGGGGCGTTAATCTGTGCCAAGTAGCACTAATGTTTCATGAGCATCAGCGATCACCAACACCTGAAAAACTCATATTAAAATAAAATAAATACGAAAAAAATAGAACCGAATTCAAAGTAAACATAAAAACATTGAACTACACACGTGAAACATGAAATATTGAAAACAATAGCTAAGTTGATCTAGGACCCCTATTTAGTGACAAGGGTGTTAAACGGGTAAAAAGCAAGCACGCACGTTGGGGCGTGTTAACTCGTAAAATGTAGACCGAAACATAAAATGGAAAATCTGAAAAAGATGAAAAGCATAGGGGACCAAATTTGAAAGAAAAAAAGTATAGAGGTTAAATTGTAAAAGATGTAAAAATAATGGGATTAAATCAAAAAAATAAAGATAAAAAACCTAAAAGTGAGTACAACTCACTAAAACTAATATTACAACTTATATGTATGAAGAGTTTAGTAATTAGTAATATATATAATAAATAAATTTAAATCTCAAATGATATTGAATTTTTAGTTGGTTTTCAATCTTAGATGACATCCATCCATTCATACACATTTATCCATCCTCCATCCTCCATCCATCCATACATCCATACACATTCATCCGTCAATTCATCCTCTATCCAACCATAAATCAATACATATTCATCCGTCCATCCATCCATGCATCCATCCATACACATCCATCCATCCTCCATTCGTCCATCCATCCATACAAACATGCTTTCATGCATTCATACATATATACATCCATCCATCCATCCATCTATCCATGCATGCATGCATACATACCTCTATACAAATGTACATGCATGCATGCATACATGCATGCATGTATACATAAATGCATGCATGCATGCACACATGCATGCATCCATGCAACATGCATGCATACACAACACATGCATACAGACACATGCATACACGCACGCATACATACACGCACACATACATAAACGCACGAATACATACACGCACACATACATACACGCACGCATACATACACGCACGCATACATACAAGCACACATACATACACGCACGCATACATACACCACGCATACATACACCCACGCATACATACACGCACCCATACATACACACACGCATACATACTGTCACAACCCCCGCTAAAGCGGAAAACATGGGGATGTAACGAGACGGATCGTCATAACACATGGTAAACAATAGAGATTCAATATAATATGATGACAAAACGTGTCATGATGACACCGACACAAAGGAGACTTGTGTTATGTTTAGTCAATATTCACGACAACATAGCCATACATAACATGATAAATGATTCATATAATCAAATGAAGAGAACATGTATTGTAATTCCCACAACCCGGGAACAAGTATCAAAGAGATTTGTTTAAATCAAACTACAACAATGTTCCAAATGATGTTTATCAAATATGTTTAGTCTTAAAAATGCATCCTAGGTCTCCACTAAGCAGCACACCTAGAATCTTCAATTAGCATTGTCACCTGAAAAGATATGCGCAAAATGGTCAACAAAATTATTGGTGAGCTCACAGGTTTAAATAGTAATAAGTAATTGATGATGTATAGTAATTGTGGTGGAATACCGTGAATACAGTTAGAAGTAGCAAATCACATAACAATGAGCTTTACAACCAAACCTAACGACGTACCACAGAATCTTGTCAGAATATATTCACACAAGGGCCCATTCGTGGCCCATGTTGGTACTAACTAGTATACCACAAACAAGGGTGGGGGTGTCAACCCAGTAGTACTACCAATACCTATCCGTTGGTTCCAACACGGAATTAAATGGTTGTAAAGAAAGTACCACACAGTGAACTCAAGCATGTATCAGATAAGTAACACAAAATAGTAACACGTTGATTCCAAGTATGTAAATTTAATGTAAGTTGTACAGCATAAGAAAATGGGTGAGCATACTTTTTCCCTATGTTTTTAAATGATTGAAGCATTGTATAAGCATAAAAAGGAGCCATGAAACTCACTTGTTAGGTGGTAAGTATGAATGATCAAAGTTTCCAAATGTATTATGCAATGAACGGTCAAACACCTATTGATAGTTACTATTAAGCATTAATGATATGTATAAAGTAAATAGAAACGTTCGGTCGGTTCGGGTTGTATTGTTCGTCCGTCGCGTGGAACACACACAAGCAAATATGCGTATTAGATCTTATGTAGATCAAAGTACTAGAAATCGTTGTCATTGCCAATGATATTGTGTAAAAGTGTCATTGTTATTAGAGAAATGCTTAGCAAATATCAGTGGTTATAATTCGGTTGGTGATAATTGTAAAATGTTATGTTGATTTTGATTTGGAATAGCATTAATAAGTTTGATAGTGTTAACTGAAACATTCTCATTAGCAATGATAACTATGTCGACGTCACCTTAACATCACACGACAGGAGATCTGCATTTCCTACCATACAATGCTTCGAATGGAGCGCATCCATGCTCGATGGTAGTTGTTGTTGTAAGAGAACTCATCAGTGGTAGATGAGTGTCCCAACTACCACCAAAGTCGATTACACACGCTCTCAGCATGTCTTCCAACGTTTGTATAGTTCCTTCACTTTGGCCGTCTGTCTGTGGGTGATAGGCGATACTCATATCTAATCGAGTGCCCATCGCTTTCTGTAGTGTCTGCCAAAATCGTGAAGTAAATCGCTGTCCGGTCGGATATAATCGCACCGGTACTCCATGTCTTGTCACGACCTCCTTTATGTACAATCTCGCCAACTTATCCATTTTGTAGTCTTCTCGGATCGGCAAGAATGAGCTGACTTCGTCATCCGATCCACTACGACCCATATCGTGTCATGTCCACTGCTCGTTCTAGGGAGTTTGGTAATAAAATCCATGGCTATGTTCTCCCATTTCCACTCGGGAATCTCAGGTTGTTGTAATAATCCTGATGGTTTCTGGTGTTCAGTTTTAACTTTCGAGCATGTCAAACATCTGCTGACGTACATAGCAATGTATTTCTTTATGCTTGGCCACCGGTACAGATCTTTGAGATGGTGGTACATCTTGTCTGCACCAGGATGAATAGAATATCGCGTCTTGTGTGCTTCATCCATGACCAAGGTACGTACTCCTCCCTATCTGGGTACCCATATCGATCCATGAAGTACTGTATACCATCATCCTTGCAACTCATTTGTTTATCCAACCCTCAGAATTCTTCTCCCGCAAGGTTTTCTTCTTTCAATGCCTCACTTTGCGCAATTTGGATCCGGGCTTTCAAATTCATTTGAATAGTCAATCTCAACGCTCGAGCACGTAATGGTTTCACGCGTTCTATGCGGCTTAAAGCATCAGCCACCATGTTAGCTTTCCCCGGATGATACTGGATTTCACAATCGTAGTCACTAAGAAGCTCTACCTAACGTCGCTGACGCATATTAAGTTCCTTCTGATCCAGGATATGTTGGAGGCTCTTATGATCTGTGTAGATGATGCATTTGGTTCCGTACAGGTAATGCCTCCATATCTTAAGTGCAAATACTATAGCGCCCAACTCCAGATCATGAGTTGTATAGTTCTTTTCGTGCTCCTTAAGTTGTTGCGAAGCATAGGCAATTACCTTATCCTTCTGCATTAGCACACATCCCAATCCTTGATGTGAAGCATTGCAGTATACCACAAAATCATCAGTTCCGTCTGGGAGGGACAATATCGGTGCGTTGCACAACTTCTCTTTCAACGTTTGGAATGCTTGTTCTTGTGCATGTCCCCAATCAAACTTCTTGTCTTTCTGAGTCAGCAATGTTAAAGGTTGAGCGATCTTTCGCGATGAAGCAACGATAGTATCCGGCCAATCCTAAGAATTGTCGTATCTCTAAAGGTGTCTGGGGTGCATCCCATTTCTTCACCGCTTCGATCTTGCCAGGATCTACATGAATCCCATCCTTGTTAACCACATGACCCAAAAACTTCACTTCCCGCAACCAGAATTCACACTTCGAGAACTTGGCGATAAGTTTCTCTTCCCTTAATAGTTCCAGTATTGCCCGGAGGTGTTCTTCATGATCCTGTTTCAATCGGGAGTAGATAAGTATATCGTCTATGAATACGATCACAAACTATCCAAATAGGTTTACACACCCGATTCATTAGGTCCATAAACACAGCTGGTGCATTAGTTAACCCGAATGGCATGACCATGAACTCATAGTGCCTATAACGAGTTCTAAATGTTGTTTTTGGTATGTCCTCATTGAAAACCCTTAGTTAATGATATCCAGAACGAAGGTCAATCTTAGAGAAATATGAAGCTCCTTGCAGCTGGTCAAATAGATCGTTGATCCTGGGGAAAGGATACCTATTTTTCACGGTTACTTGTGTCACTCAAGGTAATCAATACCATTCGGAACGACCCATCTTTCTTTTTGACAAATAACACCGTGCTCCCCATGGTGAGTGACTCGGCCGGATAAACCCCTTCTCCAGTAGTTCCTGTAATTGATTGGATAATTCTTGCATTTCTGATGGTGCTAACCGATAGGGCGTCCTTGCCACCGTGTAGCTCCAGGAACCAAATCTATACGAAATTCCACTTGTCGTGGAGGAGGCAAACGAGACAAGTCATTAAGAAATACATCTGGGTAGTCCCGTACTACTAGAATATCTACCAATTTCCTCTCCTCTTCCTTCTTTTCCACTACGTGAGCCAGAAACGCGTTAGCATTGCTTCCGTAAACTTCGGCGTGCTTTCATGTAGGAGATAAGCTTTAGGTTT
Organism: Flaveria trinervia; assembly: GCA_025506515.1. Lineage (NCBI taxonomy): Eukaryota > Viridiplantae > Streptophyta > Magnoliopsida > Asterales > Asteraceae > Flaveria > Flaveria trinervia. The sequence goes on along the minus strand of CM046456.1, from coordinate 60,716,469 downwards.
CTTCCCGGTCGTTCTCCTTGAATTCTGAGGACCTCCCTGTTTGGCATGGGGATTCGTACTACTTTGTCCCGATAGACAATCTTAGCTCCATGTTTCGACAACCAATCCATTCCCACAATCACGTCGAAACTCCCTAACTCAAAGGGTATCAAGTCTATATCCAAGGCATGGTTCTCCAATATCATCAAGCACTTTCTATGATTGTATCGTCCTGTACAGCCCTACCATTGGCCATTTCTACGAGTAGCTAGTTTCTAGCCTACTAGGACTCAAATCGAGTAAATGCACAACTCAAAGATATGTACTATTGTCTGCCCCAGTATCAAATAATATAGATGCGAAGTGATTATTGAGTAAGTGTGTACCCGTGACAACATCCGGGTCTAACGGCATCATTTGCTCTGATGACGAACGCGCGCCCCGAGCTGCATTTCCTTGATTTGCTGGGCCTTGATTTCCAGCTATGGCCATCACCTATTGTTGATTGTTCCCTTGCTGACCCGGCGCCCGATTTAGTTTGGGGCACATGTTTTTGTAGTGGTCAGGGCTTCCACACTCATAACAGACCCTGGCATTCCTGGCGAAGTTAACCGCGTTGACCAGTGCCACCAGATTTGGCGCTACTCTGCAGTCTCTCGCTAGATGCCCCGGCGTCTACAGTTCACGCACACCTAGCACGGCATTCCTGGGGGATGATGGAAGTTGCACCTATCACACTTGGGGTGCGGACCTACGTACTCTTTCTTGCCCTGCGTCACGGCCATAAAATTTCTGGTTGTCTTGGCCCTTTTGTCTAATTTTCCGGCACTCGACCGGCTCGTTTCCCCAACATCCTTTCTTTTCTCTGCTCCTCTTCCCAAGACCCTTGTTCTCACCATCTCGTCTGCTAGAGCGCCAGCCTTCAGAATTGCGCTTTGGATCGTAGGAGGAGCAGCTGCTATTACCATCGCCCGGATTTGAGGCGCAAGTCTCCAAATATACCTCTCGATTCTCTTGGATTCCGGAGGCACTAGATGTGGAACCAGTCTTGCCAGCTCGTGAAATCGATCAGTGTAAGCTGCGTGCCCGGCCCCCACCATAGCATGATTCCAGAATTCATGCTCCAGTTTCTGCATCTTATTAAGGGGGCAGTACTCCTTAGTGATTAGGGCCTTAAACTCATCCATGACATCTGCATCGCTGATTCTCTTCCCCCAGCTTGAACCTGGGGTTCCACCAAGTTAGTGCCTTGCCCTGTAGTGAACACGTGGCATACTTGATTTTCTGGCTGTCGAGGCACTCGCTGATATCATTCACTGCCTCCATCTTCTCAAGCCATCTAGTTAGGGCTATCGCTCCACCTTTTCCATCGAATGCTTTCGGTTTACAAGCCGCAATTCCTTGTATGAACATCCCCGTCTTGTACTAACAACCCTAGTCTCATTACCAGCTTTCCACCATTCCCGTTTCCTGATTACTCTCGTTCCCAGTCGGTTTCCCATTTCCCACTTCAGTTTCAATCCCACCTTGACCTCTTTCTCCATTATCATTGCCACCATCCCCGTGGGGTGGTGATTCTGAAGAGCATCACTCACTTGGGCCACTATAGTCGGGATCAGCGCGACCAGCTGTTGAGCGATCAGAGTTGCCATGTCAGAGTTTCCTGTTCCCTGAGTGTTACTGGCAGTGCCATCACTTTCTCTTAGTATTCTACCTCTGCCTCTGCCTCTACCCCTCGAGGCTTCACTTCTGCTACTGTTGATGCGGGTAACTCTTCGAGGCGATATTTTCTAATCATAAAAGTAGTAAACACATAAGCTTTAACCATTTCAAAGTATATTATCCATACCACTCATCAAAGTCCAGCATTCCAAGTTAATATTACACTTATTGTTACCACACATCACATGCGAGTCGTGTAGTTCTCACACCATGAATTGGTAATGTTCCAACAGTAGTCCATCATAGTAATTGCAAATCTATGCATATAATCACGTTTAGTCGAGCGAAGGTTGTCTATCTCCTCCTCTTTCGAGGTTTCAGACATAACCTCCTCAGGGTCAATCCTAGTGTCCGTGTCAAGCGCAATCGCATGATCTGTGAAGATCTCTTCAGGTTTAATACCCGAATTTACTAAACAAGTCTGCGCAGAGGGAACAGAAGATCCAGTAGAAGCATCCCATAAGGAGTGAGCATAAGGGCTCCCTCACAGGTTGAAAAGATCACAAGGCAGATAGATAAATGAACAAGTAACAAGGAACACATATGAGATATAAAATGCACACAACCCTAGCATGAAAATCTACATGAAAGTTCCTAGGTTATAGTCTAGGTCAAGTGAATTGCCTAATTCTCAATGACCAATGGTTCTGATACCAATCTGTCACACCCCTGCTAAAAGCGGAAACACAGGGATGTAACGAGACGGGATCGTCATAACACATGGTAAACAATAGATATGCAATATAAGTAATGATGACAAAACGTGTCATGACGACACCGACACAAAGGAGACTTGTGTCGTGTTTAGTCAATATTCACGACAACATAGCCATAAGCATAACATGATAAATGATTCACATAATCAAATGAAGATAACATTGTATTGTAATTCCCACAACCTAGGAACAAGTATCAAAAGAATGATATTGTTAAATCAGACTACAACAATGTTCCAAAATGAATGTTTATCAAATATGTTGTCTCAAAATGCATCCTAGGGTCTTTACTAAGGCAGCACCTAGATCTTTAATTAGGATTGTCACCTGAAAAGATATGCTCAAAATGGTCAACAAAATTATTGGTGAGCTCGAAGGTTTAAATAGTAAATAAGTAATTGATGTTGTATAGTAATTGTGGTGGAATACCGTGACTACAGTTAGAAGTAAGCAAAATCACATGACAATGAGCTTTACAACCAAACCTAACGACGTACACACAGAATCTTGTCAGAATATATTCACCCAAGGGCCCATTCCTGGCCACTATTGGTACTAACTAGTATACCAACAAACAAGGGTAGGGGTGTCAACCCAGTAGTACTACCAATACCTATCCGTCGGTTCCAACACCAGAATTAAATGGTTGTAAAGAAAGTACCACACAACGAACTCAAGCATGTATCAAATAAGTACTCACAAAATAGACACTTTGATTCCAAGTATGTAAATTGTATGTAAGTTGTACAGCACAAAGAAAATGGGTGAGCATACTTTTTCCCCATGTTTGTAAATGATTGAAGCGTTGTATAAGCATAAAAAGGGGCCACGAAACTCACTTGTTAGGTGGTAAGTACGAATGATCAAAGTTTCCAAATGTAGTATGCAATGAACGGTCAAACACATATTGACAGTTATTGTTAAGCATTAATGATATGTATAAACTAAATAACAACGTTTGGTCGGTTCGGGTTGTATTGGTTCGGTCGCGTGGAACACACACAAGCAAACATGCGTATTAGATCTTATGTAGATCCAAATACTAGAATCGTTGTCATTGCCGATGATATTTGTGTAAAAGTGTCACTGTTATTAGAGAAATGCTTAGCAAATATCAGTGGTTACAATTCGGTTGGTGATAATTGTAAAATGTTATGTTGATTTTGATTTGGAATAGCATTAATAAATTTGATAGTGTTAATTGAATATTGTCATTAGCAATGACAACCGTGTCGACATCACCTTAACATCACACGACAAACACACACCACACACAGAAGAAACTCACACACAACAACTCCAATCACATGATAGGATCAAACGCACGACTCAACACTCCATCCGCACGAATCAACCCTCATTCGTACGAATCAGCTTCATTCGTACGATTGAACCTTCATTCGTGCGACTCAGCATTCACTCGTACCACACAACACCCAATCGCACGACTCAACAACCGTACGCACGAATCAACCTTCATTCGTACGAATCAGCTTCATTCGTACGACTGAACCTCCATTCGTGCGACTCGGAATTCAATCATGTGATACACGCACAATCGCACACATTCATCCGCATAGACTCAATCGCATGCATACACCCAGTCGCACGACTCAATTGCACAACACACCCAGTCGCACGAAAGACACAGTCACACGACCCTGTCGCACGACACACCCAATCGCACGGCAGACCCTGTCGCCAGAACAGCAGGTTCGCGACCGCAGAAGTGCAGAGTAGCCTTCGGTTGCTTCGTGCACAAGATTTACACCACAAGGACTTCCAGAAACACATTTCAAACTCACCCAAATTAGAAAAACACGCAGGTAGACAACACACGCACCCACACGACCTCATGTGCTCGGGTTGGCCCCGAGCACCCGAAACCCTAAGAGGACAACAGTAAACAAGCAAGAAAAGGGACGACCAAGGTCGTCTACCTGCAAGAATGGAGTAGACTCAGCTGTAGCCGAGGTCTTGCCGGTGAAAACGCGAAGAAAATAGGCGGTTCAGTGCAAGGAGGAGGAGAAAAAGTGGAGAAGAAGAAGATGGAGAAAAGGAGATGAAATGGAGGCTAGGGCTTGAAATGGGTTTATATACCCAACCCTAGTTTGGTAAAATGTCAGATTTGTTCCCTGCACTTAGCCCCTGAATTCCCAAATTTGTTTCGGTTGAAAACGACATTAATAGGCTAGTTATATTAATGATGAAAATGTAATTAATGATATTAGTAACTTAAAAATGGTTTTATTAATGACAATAATATTATATATAAAATGGTATATTAGTGATAACGATGAAGAAAATTATAAAAGTTTTAAAGATAGCACACGTTTACGATGAGAGCACAAGCATAAAGATGATAAAGCAAGAATAGCATCCACACGAATAGTTTATAAGGATGTGGAATGAACGATCAAAGAAAAGTTAACGGAAGCCACGTTAATTGACGGACCTTTAGGTGACGGATGTCACACATATACACACATATGTTGTCTTCAATATATTATTTACAACCTGACCAATACGATTAGTGCTTAATCTGAGTCAGATAAACCTACAATATAAAAACCAAAAATCACTTTATAAACGATACTTATGTGGTTCATACTTTGGGTTAATTTCTTACATCTAAAAACCCGATAAATTCAAAACTCGATCAAAATGACACCCCTAATAGACATTATATGTTTGTCCTAGTAAATAGATGGTAAACAATATAAAGCTACAATAAATGAAATCCACACCAGTGATACCTATTCATGTGACATTTACCCGAGTATTTTAGTACACGTAGCTACCATTGTAATTGTTCTGTAGTAAAATATGTATGCTATCGAATAAAAGGAAAATTTAGAAACCAAATCAACCATGTAAATACTTTGAAGTTTTAACCGTATATTATTAAAAAAACAATATATGAATACTTTAAGAATATTCTTTAGATATTATTACAAAAAGTAATAGTGTTATTCAAAAATATCGTATGTTATTATATTATAAACAAAAAGATGAGATGAAAAAATCTTACATATCGGATAGTTTGTGATTCCAACAAAGGGAAAACACATGTTGGAGTTATCTTCAACTTCAAAGGGCTTTAAATAAAATTGAATAAAATAAAATAAAGTGATGATAGGTGAGGTTCCGGGGTAAACGCAAAGCCCTGCAACAGGCACCCATGCGGTTTCGTAACTTTAAATCAAACTCCATTCATTTATTACTCTTTTTGGATTCTTTTGACCATATATATTATATAAATATAAATATTCACCAAAAGAATTTTCTAACTTTAATTGCTTCACTTAATGGTATTCTTGATATTACAAATTAATGAAATTCACAACTAATTTCCATCATCTTAATACATCTTAACTATGAATGAACCAAATAAACACAAACGATATCTTATTCGTGTTCATTCATTAAATAAATAAACTTTTTCATTAATTTAAAAGATTAAGTAAATAAACATTTTCATTATTAGAGGTTTTTAAAGTTCTAAGCAGTTCCAAATTTCATACAGTACTAGGAAAAAACAAATTCCTATCCATATTTGTGTTGCAAATGCATAGGAAAACTGTATTTATTAAACATTTGCAACAAAAAAACTTTCGTGGGAAACATATTTATGAAAAACAGTTTGGTATGCACT
>CM046456.1:60545397-60705397 GCA_025506515.1 Flaveria trinervia | reverse complement strand
GTGATTTACCTTGATGGTTTTCTAAATAGGTCAACATGTTATAAAGTTTGCACTGCAAAATGGTTTCATAATGCATGTTAAGTACTCAACACCATCTTGGGTTTTGCATGTCCATTTGTAAAGTTTAAGGCAATTGAAGCATAAACATGCAAGTATTTGAAATCTTTTAATACAACCCACAGATTATCCGTATGTAACCAGTGTATGTGTAATTAGTATATGTATCTAACACACATAACGATGAATTTCAGGGGTGCAAATGGTCCATCAACAAACCAAATTTTCTGCTAATTAGGGTTTCTTTTTGTTATATTATCGTCATATTATAATCAATAGAGTAGTAAAATTAAATGTAAATAAATTTATCTAATTAATGGATGTTGCTTAAAAATTTCCCTTACATTTGTTTATGAGATATAGATCTTAAGATGCTCGACTTTGCCATCTCTTTTACTCTAAATAAAACTTTTTATTTTTTAGAAAAATACTCATCAAATTTTGCAAACCGTTGGATAAAAACTTGCAACCACTTATTAGGGAGTATTCGATCTATTTACCAAACAAACCATCCCTTTAGGACACTTTGTCATCCTCCTACATACATAAATTTCATTTCTCCGTCTTAGTAACTTGGATAGGGCCATTTAGGTTTTCATAAGGACCATCTTCGTTACATATGAACACCTATATCTATAAATATTGTTTGTTATATTGTACACCTATATCAACAAATACTGTTCGTTTTGTTATACGTAATCTTACAACATTTTTTTTACTCTAGAATATACCTTCTCTATATCTCTTAAAATCCACATATTTATTTTTATTTTATTTAAATTTAAAAGAAAATAACACACGCGATACACCATACACACCCCATACTTAATTCATTGCATACACAGAATAGGATTGCATTGTTGAGTTGGACATAAGTTGATGTCAGAAGAACAGCACCTGCTGCCACTCCCTTGCAGAGGGAAGAATACCCCCATAACCATATCACATTTCTTACATCCTCCTTTTGCTTTTATTCTTTTTCTACATTTCATTTCATTTATGTTTATATATTTTTTAATAAAAACTAATCATTGGTTATTTTCAAGCATTATTTTATTAAAAAACATCAACGGCTAGTTAGATAAAAACAAAGGATATCAATGATGTAATGACATTTTCCAAGTACGTAAAATTGTTTTGAAATCATCATTTTACTACTAGTAATTTCAAAAAAATGACCATTCAACTAAAAATGACCATTCAAGTAAAAAGATCGTTATATAAGATATAGAACTTTCAAAGCAATGTTGGTTATATTTTATATTTTGAGAAAACCAAAAACAATTTGATATGAAAATATAAAATTTAAAGTCAAAGCATAAATAAACTTCTAATGAGAAATAGTATAGTAAAATAAGATGGGGAGAGGAGAATAATGATGATAAAAGATCAAAGGTTGCTGACGAGGAACTGTTTATCCTTGCGATATTGTGTAGTTTGTTCAACCATATATGAGGCCGAACGACCCATGGTTAGTTGTGAATTCGTATGGTTTCAACTTTTCATCAATAACTTTAAAATCTATGAGGTAATTTTCATCAATAACTTTAAAATCTGTGAGGTAAATTAAGAATGAGAGAAATTGATCTATATATTTAGACTTCCTCCTCAAGTGAATTATATTTTTAAGTTATATATTTTAAGAGTTCATTCGCTTGATAATACAAAATCGTTATCAATGTGTTAAAATACATCTTATACCGAAATCAGGCCGTGGGATCAATAAAACGTAGATCATGTGATATCTTGAATCGAATGTTATGTTCATGTGTTATTTCAAGATAACTCAACTCTAAGCATTGTTTTATACTCATCAAACCAAAGTAATGACTAATGACCACCCTGCTTTATAGTTGGTTAGTTGTTATTTCTTGATTTTCTAGAACACATCACAATCTACATCTTGTAGTATTTTAACCGTCAAGATGTTCTTTTATGATGGTATCTTACAAGGATGAGGCGACAATGGTAATCGAGATAAAACAAAGGAGGGATTGTTATACAAGTCGTAAGAAGTTGATATACATATAAAAAATATGACTTTAAATAAATTTATATTATTTTTAAAGAAACCTACTTTATTTAATAAAATCTGAATTAAAAATGGAACGCTGGTAGTAATCATGAAACTGCTCCCCCGCCACAAGCGGGGGATTCTGAAAAAACAAAAGCAATAATACATGCATCAATTTTGACATTTTGTATTTGGATTCTAGAAATGTGAGCTACACAAACAGTCCAATTATATGCATAAAAAACTAACCTTGAGGGCTTCAAACGTGTCAAAACACGTATATATACATTAAAGATTTGAATTAATATTTTTTTGTCTTCTTATTATTTGTTTATATTTCCTCCTGATATAAGCAATAAAATATTTTTACAATGTATCAAGACGATTTTGGAAGAAAATTATAATATTCTTTAAGTGTTAAGTTGGTCATGTATTTAACAGATTAATTATGATTAAAGAATTATACGGTCTAAAAGAATATTCAAATTGAGATGACTAGTTGATAGATTCAAATAGATCGATCTGTGATTGATATCAAGCAATTGACAATAATATGAACAATGTAATCAAACAAACAAATATCAGAAAAATTCCGAGTTTTCATTACTAATAGTTGGATTACAAAGTGAAAATTGAAAGAAAATATCTAAAGTCGTTACCTGCACATACATAGCAATCGTATTTATACTAATAATTAAGAAAACAAATAGGAACATATATTTACACAATAACTCCCTAAACTATAACAAAACTTATCTAAAAACTAAAATGCTAATCTTTCTAGGTTTCTAACAATACTCCTCTTAAGATTCGCATTTGTCTTCAGCTAAAATAGTCTTTAGGTTCTTCTTTAATCTTGAATATTGGTTTCTCTTTGTACAGTTCTAATTCTTTAAAAGCTTTCTTTATTGAAGACTTGAACTTCCTACCTAGAATTCCTTGCTCTGGTTTGGAGTCATTTGTCTTAATCTCCATAGCATCCATTCCAATAGAGTTTCTTTAGATAATCCTGTAATATCCATATTAGCATACATTTCAATTGGTTTTGGGTTTTCTTTTGTGTAGATCTCCAGCATTCCTTTGCGAGAGATTCTCATGAATTCAATATCTTTTATGTCTTTCTTTACAATGTTTGTATAGGCCATTGGTTTCCTCAAAGAAATCCTCTCCATACCAGCATTCATTACTTTTATAATTGTCAAAAAGTATTTTTTTCATTTTCTACTTCTACTGATGATACAGCTTCAAAAGATTGATTGGACAGGAATGAGATATAACTAGGATGTAGAAGTTTGAGTTCAAACACACCAAACAAACTAATCATGTCGTTATCCCAACCATCCAAGTTCCTCACTAGCTTCATATGAAAAGTAGATGAATTATAAAACCATCTTAGAATTGGTTTTGATGATTGTGTACTATCAATAACTTTCAATCCAGGATTTGTTACTTTTTCAAAATACTTATCACTGAATGTCTCTAAGTAACAATCATCCATTTCCTCACTAGTCTCACCTTTCTTTGACTTCTTCTTCATCTTAGCAAAATAGCTTTTGTCTTCTTGATCACAACGAGTTTTAAGAAATACTGGCATCCTAGATATACCTCTATCAAGCAACCTCACAAACACTTCTCCTCTTTCAGCCTTTGTAATATTGATCAGTGGTAACTTATGCAATTCTTTCAAGTCTTGCACAGGTAAGGCAATGATGCTTGAATAGAAATGATATACATCACAAATAGAATTAACTCTTTTGATAAGAAATCAAAAATCTCATCATATTTCCATGCAATTATTTCACCTCTTTGGATTTATCAGACACAATCATTGCATTCAGCAATTCAGAGATTGATTGTTCTATTTGTAGCACATTTCTCATAAGATCTCCAGCTGATCTAGCTTTATTCCAAAGCTGTTTTTTATCTATAGAGACTTTGTAACCTTTCTTTTCAACATTTGGAAACATATCCATAAGCTCTTTTCTATGTTCATGAGTTTTTCTCACCAACTCCATTAATTTAATATCCTGAGGCTTTAATATTTTTGTTCTTTTGGTGATTTCAAGATACTGAGGGTTATTCATATCTAAAATGATCGTCTTGTTGTACATCTTCTTAGTTTCTTCGAAGCTCCTCACCAGTTTTCTTAATGATTCTCCTTGAAGATTATTCAGTCTTTTTCTTGGATAATTCTTTGACTGCAACTACATTCTCAGAGCAGGTATGCTCATACCTTCAGGGTTTGGGTGGTGCAATTCTGCCACAGGAATATCATCAATATTTATACTTTCATTCATTTGTGCCCACTCACCATGTTCTAGATTAATTTCATTAGGATCTACCAGCGCTAAAGACTCTTCTATCGCACATTTTTCATATTCTTCATTTATTTGAGTCATTATCAGCCCGTCTAGAAACACTATATTATACTTTTTCTTGACCAGATAATTGTATCTGTCTTCAAAGTCTGTAGGTATATCATCTTGAACATTTTCAATTGGTGAGTCAACTAGATCACACACATTCGCATCTTCTAAAACTTTATCATACCATTCATCAGGTAGATCAATATCTATACCATCAAGTGCTTCTATTATCGTTTGTACTTCTTCTTCTTCTTCTTCGTTCACATCTATATCAACTGTCTTCTGAACTTTAGCTGGAATAGTAGATGTTTCAACTTCATTCATCTTTCTTTTCTCTTTCTCAGCTTCAAAATACTTTACAATTGTTGTTTCTTTAGGCTTTTGAGCAGATTATTTCTCAACAAAAATCACTTCACTTTCTTTTGCAGGCTCTTGTAGAGTTACTTTCAGCTTTTCAATTTCTTCAAACATTATCTTTACTTTTTCTTCAAGATTAGCCATCATAACATTCTTCATTTCATCATTAGCTTTCAACATTTTATTTTCTTTCTTCAACCTTTCAATTTATTCATTTTGAGATACAATCTTTGACTTTAACTTTTCAAGTTCATCAAAATCATCATCCTATTCATTTTGTACACAAGCATCTGTTAATTGTTTCATCTCTTGTTCTTTTTCAACAATTACAACTTCAGGACTCTTAGATTGTATAGCAAAAATAATATTCTCTGTGATTGGCTCAGATCACAAAGTATCAAGTCAAATGCTTGATTAAAATCAACATTCTCAATATCTTCAGTTGCAGCTTGTTTATCATCTTGTTGATCATTCATTTCAGTATTAACACCTTCATCAGCATTCCTTTCTTCTTCATTATTATCTCTATCCATCACTTGAATTGTTTCATCATTAGCACCTTCCATTTCATCTCTTTGATCACCACCTTGATCATCATCATCATCATGGTTATTATCATTATTATCATCCTCAACATGGTCTTCTTCATCATCATCATCTTCCTCAGATTCTTCAACTACTTCTTCTATAACATCTTTAATAAGATCATTAGGATTTACAGGCTCATCCAGTCAAATGAAAATGTTATTGATTAATATCAATAATGTCATCAGCCACATTACTCATATACTCAAACATAGGAACATTAGCAGGACCAGTGATCACTGTTAGCCTCTTGTAAACTATCTCAGACATATGCTCTAAAATGAGTCTTTCACCTTGAACTCTAAAAGCATGTATGTCTGGGTATTCTTTATTTATAATCAATTGAAGAAATCTTGGGTACATCAAGTACTTATTTCTCTTTCCTTCTCTAAATTGAATATGAATCCATTCATAATCCACTTAGCCATGCTAAATCTTCTGTTAGTGGCTATGGCTACTATAGGAGATGCTATATCAACTGAAATGAGTTCCATCCTGCACTTCTTTTTGAGATGCAATGCTGAAATATATAGCATAACAGCTTTCAGTGATTGTGAACTCGAGCTCTAAAAAATTGCTTCTTTGGGAATTGATCTGGGTGATCCATCTGCATAAATATCTCTCTACACTCATTGAAAGTGTATTCAGAAAATCTTGATCTTTATTTTAACCCAATTTTAAAGTAGATCTGATAGAATCTTCAGATACTTCAATCATTCTATCATTTGTAATAAAACCTATTACAACTTTTCTTCTTTGATCATCTATCTTAATTTCAGTAGTTCTCCAGAACTTCTTAATCAGCCTCTCATATATAGCAGGTCTAGCACACATAGCATAGACATATTTGGTTCTTAATAGAAATCTGATCATATCTTCATATCCATTTGCTTCTCTAACATCCTCATCAAGAAATGCAGCAACATTGTGCTTTGGCTCAAACTTTAGAATATTCATTTGTCAATCAAAAGAAACGTGAATTAGTATGAAGGTTTTCAACTTGATTTGGATATACATTTGAATTTGATGAATATCAGTTAATTTTTTTATTTGAACAACAACATGTCGATTCATTTCAATTTTATTATTTTATTATTATTTTAACTTTATAGCTCATTGAATTATCAGTTTTTTTTTAATGAAAATCTTGTTTTGATGATGTTAACAAGTTCGCAATTCATTATTATAAACAATTTCAAGTTTCATTTGTAACAAACAATCACAAGTAATCGATCATTTCAGATTTATTCAAGTTATTAGGGTTCGAACGCCCAAATAGGGTTAAACGCCCGATTGATTTTGATGTTATTATACACTGAATCGATGATATAAACTCATGATGTTAATCGCAATCACTGATATTACCTTATGCGATCATACAATCTTGGTATAACTAAGTAATCAGATGGAATTTGAGTGAGTCGGAGCTTTGAGGACAAGAACAGAGAGAATGAGAGTAAAATTTTCGAATGAAATGAACTTCTGTGGTGTAAGTGTTGAATTTATACAAGTGTAAAAACCCTTACATGCATTACATATGTTTAGGCGCATGACCACTGTTTGGACGCATGAGGTCTAGGCGCATTGGCACTGTTCAGGCGTTTTACCCATGTTCAGGTGTATGAACCTCAGACGCATGAGTTACACTTGGTCAATTTTGTTTTGAAAGACTTGTAGGCACATGTGCACTGTACAGGCGCATGAGCACTATTTAGGCGCATGAGCACTGTTCAGGCGCATGACCTATTATGAAACGCCTAACACTTTGAATTATTTTTATAACATGTCTGGTACTGTTTAGGCGCATGAGATTGTGTAAAACGCCCAACACTTAATCAAGAACTTCAGACTTATGACCATAGTTTAGGCGCATGAGGATTACTCAAAACGTCTAACACTTAACATAAAACTAAAATTTCATTATACGACTAAACAAAGACTATGAACACTGTTTAGGCGCATGAGACATGCATACGTCTAACAGTTGTATTATTTTTCACCAAGTTCATTCAATCACAATTTTGATTAATTTTACTGTTTTTCAAACAAATTTCCAAACTTTGGTCAAACTTTGAACAATTTGCTAATGCTTTGACTGTTTGACCAAAACTTTGACTTTTTGACTAAACATTGACTTTTTGACTAAACTTTGACTTTTTGACTAAACTTTGACTTTTTGACCAAATTTTTTGAGTTTTTGACCTTTTTATTATTATTATTTTTAATTCATTACCTGTCATTTTAGTCTAAAAAATTTCATAAAATTACAAACATTCTCAATTCTTTGCAAGAAACTTTTCCACATTTTTAAATCTTTTTAAGTTTATTTTTAAACATCTCAAACACACACAAGCTTTGAATATTTTTGCATCATCCTTTTTCATCCAAACATTTATTTTGATAATTCTTTATCATCTTTACTCCCCCTAAACTTTTAAGGTTCCAAACTTAGAAGTTTATAAAAGTTGATAGTTGAATTAAAACCATTCATTATTAACATGCCTCCACAAAAAAAAAATCATGCAAAAATCAAAATAAAACAGAATAAAATTCTACATATTGAATTATATGCCTGCAATGAGATTATATCAGATAATAATCAGTACATTGAAGTAAAAAAAATTGTGAATAGTTATAGACATGATTAAATCCTGATCAAAGTGTGTTCCAGGTCAGTGTTCACTCTACAAAGGAGACACAATATCTAAGGACAGACAATGACAGCTCTGGCAAAAGAATCAGAACACTTATGTTTCAATTCTTAGATTTATTAAGGTTGGATTAGATATGACATTATGTAATCCACACTAGACTTAGAGTGTACAACCCTCGTCAAGGTATGCAAGAAGCACTTTACTCAACTTTAAAACCTGTCAGATATGTATACCAAATCTCATGTTTAGGTTAATGAGAGAATCATCATGGTTAAACCAGTTGATAATATATAGAGATGATTCATAAGAATCATAGGGCATCCATTTTGGACTTTTAGAAAGGATTGTGCACATTGGCATCTTTTGCATCAGGTGAGAATACCCAGGTCTGTAATGACTTACAACAGAGGATATCTCGTCACTTCAGGTCTATGATGACTCATAACAAAGAAGTAAAAAAATGCAGTAAATAGACCTCATGGTACCATTTCAATGATAACATTCGTTTTCAAGGAAATTAACATTGAACATTTCAATGATAACATTCGTTTTAGAGTTATAAACTCTATACGCTTTTGAAGCGGACGAATATCCAAGAAAGAATCCATCATCAGACTTTGAATCAAATTTACCAAGATGGTCATTTGAATTTAAAATCAATACAGGACATCCAAACAATTTAAGAAAATCAATATTGGGTTTCCTGCCAAATATTAACTCATAAGGAGTTTTCAGTTTGTCCTTAACCAACAAAGTGTGATTTAGAATAAAACAGGCTGTTGATATTGCTTCATTCCAGAATGTGATAGAAATCATTACATCAGCAAACATTGCTCGAGTAGCTTCAATCAAAGTTCTGTTCTTCTTTTCTGCAACTCTGTTTTGTTAAGGAGTTCGAGGAGCATTAAACTGATGAGCTATTCCACTTTAATGATAATCTCTTTTAAAAGATCATGTTTCATATTTTGAATGAAGAAAGAAAACCCAAGTAAATCATGTATAATCATCAATGATGACTAAACAGTACGATTTCTTTCCCATACATTATATGTTTACAGGACCAAATAGATCCATATGTAACATTTGTAAGGGTTTTGAATTTGAGTTTATTTGTTTGGTCTTATAAGATGCTCTATGTTGTTTTCCTTTCAAACATGCTTTGCAGAGGTCAGAAGTTGAGAACTTCTTTGAAGGAAAACCAATAACATGGTTTCCTGCTACAAGCTTGTTCATGTTCTTGAAGTTTGAGTGACCCAGACGTCTATGCCAAAGCTGGCTTTCATCATTAGATGCTCTAGCAATGAGGCAGTTGTTTCTGTAGATGGTTCGACTTGTGACATGTATAGTTTGTAAACATCTCTGTCATGAACAACTTTGACAACAACCCACTCTTTGCTGATCTGAAACCTTGGCTTTATAATATAACAGAAGGAATCATCAAATAAAGCAGAGTAAGATTTATCACATATTTGTGAAACACTCAAAAGATTGAAATTCAATTGTTCACAGAAGTTGACTTTGCCAAAACTTATTATTCCATTAGATATCGTTCCTTTATCAGTTATCTTTCCTCCGAAATCTCCACCAAATACCACATGAGTGTCATCTTTTTGTTTAAAATCTTGAATCAAGGCTTGATTGCTTGTCATGTGCCGGCTACACCCACTGTCAACATACCATGTGTTTACCGGCTTCCGTGGGCGTACCTGCATGCAAGGAAATTTAAGATGAGTTAGTAACCCATGCCGAAATGGTCTTGGGCTTTCCAAATTTATCAATAATGGTAAAATATTTGAAATGGAGTTTATTTATGTCAGGTTTATTTTGAACTTGGTGATTTTCAAATCCTCTTTTGAAAATAGTTTGATTATCTTTTCTTTGTTTTGTTTTCAAAACATTAAATCTATTTCCAGGCTCATCATTAAGAAATTTTGAACCATTGTTTAAAACATTATAGAAGTTTTTCTTGTTATAGATTTCATTGTTCATTCTCACTGAGTGTGGAATAAATTGTCTTTGATCATATGGTTGTGATCTGACATTATACAGATTGTCATAGTTTGAATTGATTCTTCTAGATGATCTTAAACTCCAAGAAGGTGATTTTATTAGATTTTGAAATCCATTATAATGATTTATTTAAAACTTTGGATTAGGATATCCTTGATTGTCAAAAACCTTTCTTGGTGAGTTTTTCTTGAAGAAACAATCATTTGTATTGTGATTTCTTTCATCACATAAAGCACAATATTTGTTAATGCAGGACCGGTGAAGGGGGTTCACTTACAACATAACAAGACAAAGAGGAGAGCAACATAACTTAATCAAACAGCAAACTAGATTAATCATAATAAGACACTAAGAACACAAGTAATAGTAAGAGACAAAACAAGAGAACAAGATACACAAGTGTATGGTTTTCAAGAATGCAGTATATTGCTTTCTCAAGTTCTATTACAAGTTTTACAAAGCACAAAGGAAAGTTACAAGAACAAGAGATACTTATACTACATCCTACAGCCGGCTATACTATGAAAGCCAGCTGGATACAATTGACTAGACAGAAAACAAAATCAATTGTAGAGTCAAAAGGCAGATTGCCTTTTGACTAGTGACTATGACATGCCATAGCTCACATCCTTATCTATTACAAAAAGGATAAAGTACATGAAGTAGAAAGTTACAAACTCAAGACCTCAATGTAAAGTTACCAAAAGCATGGACCTTGTCACCAACTCATATAAGTTGGTGACTTTACAGAGTTGTAGCGGAAAAGAGTCCAGCTTTATGGAAAAGTACATCAGATAAAGCATGTTACTAAAAGTCTTCGGAAGAAATCGATCTTCATGTGTGGAGCTTCGGAAGACTTTGTCTTTGAAGCTTCGGAAGACTTCATCTTTGGCTTCGAAAGATTTCACACTTAGAATATTTCTGTTGCTTGTGTGAAACTTCTGAAGCATTCTTCTTCTATACTTGTGCAACATGCATGCAGAAAGACTGGTTGCTTCAGCCTCTCTACATATTCTCTACAAACTCCCCCTAGGCTGATGCTACCAAAACTCTTGAAGACTTTAGATATCAACAGTCCTCATCAGGATGATAAACAACCCTTTTTTCATAAGATGATCATGATCCTTCAAACTATCAAAGTATCTTCTCATGTCAAAGAAATCATGCAGAAGCAACTGAAACATGTCTTGCCAAGTGTAGACATTCTGAATGCCATGATCTCTGATGACATGCCACCTTTCTGGATTTGTAGTGTATGTCCAGGACAAGATGGATCTTTTTGATGCAAGAGGAGCTATTGGAATGGAAGATGATGGAGCATCCTCTGGCTGCACATCCTTAGGATGTTCTGACTCATCCTGAGGTTCAGAAAAGGATGTAGTCTTCTTCTTCTTCTTTGGCTTTGGTTTAGAAGCCATCCTTTTCTTTCTCTTTACAACTTTTAACTAAGAAGACTAGCCTGCAATACCGGATTGATCTTCTTTGTCTTTCTCAGTTGGGTCTTCTACTCTCACAGGTTCAGACTGAGAGTGAGTCTAACTCTGCTGTGGATCAGCAGATGAAGCTTGTTGAGATTCAGCAGGAGGTCCAGGTTGTGATGTCTCTGGTTGTTCAACCTTAACCTCCACTTTAGATGGGGCTTGACTTGGAGGGGAATGTAAGTCAACCAGCTCTCCATTTTTTATCTTTTGCTTGATCATCTTTATATGCTCATCCATAGTGGATAGAGACATGGGGCCAAGTCTCCTTCTAGAGAATCTATACAGCTTCAAGAAGCTCTTCATCCTCTGCCTGTCAGCAGATTTCTTCATGCTTTTGTGGATGATGGCTCCTGACTTAGCAGCTTCTTCCTTTAGCTTTCTTTTGGTTGCCTTTCTCTCCTTGATTGTCTTAAGTTCAAGCTATTTAAGATACTCAAACTCAATATAGTCAAAGGATAAAGGAAGAAGTGCTTCTACCTGATAGAGGCCTGTGGCACTTAGGTAGTTGATCATCTTGATCCGTTCTTCTTCTTTATCTACCTGAGGTTCTTGTTGAACCACATCCTCATATGTGTACGTCATAGCTCCTTGTCTGCAGATAGTTTATCCTGACTTCCCTTAACTCATCATTCTGAGTATCTGGTCTGGGGGCAGCCCTGATTGCAGTCTCTATGAGTCTTGCAGACCCAGAAAAGGAACTTTCTCCCCTCAGCTTCCTTTTCCTCTCTCTCTTCTCCTCCTCAATCTCCTTAGATGTCATCTTTCTTTTCCCTTTGTAACTCACATACCTTTGTGACTCAGGGTGGAGAGAGCTTTGGCCTTTATTGCTTGATGCAGCTTCTAAGCTCTGGCCAGAGAGAGGTTGAGAATCACCTTCACCAGCAGGTGTCTCAAAAAGGGTATTGATCTCTGCAGCAGTTGTTGGTGATAAGACTGGGCTCTCAGGTTCTGTCACTGGGCCTTCAGTCAAGGTTTCTCCTATAAAGCTAATCTTAGGGTCTGCCTCAACATCCAGCTGACCGATGACATTGCATGATTCCTAGAGTCTTCTTCTAAGGCTGAACTCTGTAGTGATCCGGTCTTGGATTCTTTGAGCCAACTTGTCAGCTTGTCTTGATTGGCTTGGATTGAAAAATGGCATGTTGACTAAATCCAGAATGACATAATAGTTCATGGTTTGAAAATTGAAGATCTCTTGGTGCCTTGAACCTTTATGATGATTAGGGCTCTCTTGTTGTTGTCATACATCCACCCAATGATATGATTGGAAGATGGTGGAGATGACATCGCCCTTGGTATCCCTTCCTCAAATAGACTCTGTATGAAGGAGTCTATGTAGTCCACATCAATGTGAATTTGAGGAGGTTGTTGAGAATGCACAATTGCAAGTGAGGATGGTGAGTCCTTAGTGTCCATTCTCTGAAGAACTCCTAGGTTCAGTAGCTGTAATGACTTTCTCCCCCTTTTGGTAGCATCACCCACTTGCATAGGTGAGCTGGAGTTAGTTCAATCACATCCACAGGTTCTTGTGTTCTTGGTTAAGCTTTTCTTAAAGGTCTCCCTGCTAGTTTTTCCTTAAGATATGAAATCTCAAGTTGCTGAGCATTGACCCTATTCTGCAAGGTAGTCACTTGAGATTCAAGGTGACTAACCTTGGAGACTAAATAGGTGCATGTTTGAGATAGTTTTTGCACATTCAGTCTTAAATTCCCATCATCTTCATCAGAAGAATCATTAGGGGATAAGATGATTGGACCAAAGTCCTCACTCTCACCACCAACTTCAGGTTCTTGGCTGCTGGATTTCCTCTGCTCACTAGCAATCTCAGTTGAGATGTCAGTGGGCTGAGTGGCCATGGTTGTGGTCTTAATGATGTAATCACTTTCAAAAGTGAGAGCCTCTTCCATATGGACATCCTGAACAGGTTCAGAAGTGTCCACCTCAGTAGTAGGTAGCTGATGGGGGCTAGAAATAGGAGCCTCAGAAGCACTCATCTTTCTTTGAGTAGGGGAAAAGAAGAGAGAATCATGGCACTCACTGAAACCTAGATCTTCATCAGTGTAGAAATCAAGGTTTGGGATTGGTTGGTTGATATCTAATGGCTAGGGATGGTAATTGTCCCCTGAAGGTTGATCACTTGAGTGTTGAGACTCAGAGTGATGGCTTAAGGCAGTTTGGCTTATGAGTCATCAGGATGAGCATGAGGAACCTCAGCACTAATCCTTGAAGAGATGGGAGTGGTCTGCTCCTCAGGAGAAGTGGGAGCTCCAGTGTCCACTTCCTCCTATATGGGTAAGTGTGTGGGGTCCTCCACAGACTGAATAAGCAGGGGTTTGTTTGGATTTTCTTTGGTAGGTGAGGGTGATTTGTGGCTATGTAGGTGGTTGGGAAGTGGAAGGTGTGCGTTCAACAGTAGCTGGTGCTGCTAGGTTGTCACCTTGAGCAATGAGCTCTAACATTTTTGGAACCAGGGCTATTTCTACCCCAGAGAACCCAACAGTGGGCTTTCTTAGTATTTTAAAGACGTCGGGCTTCATCTGTCCCAGTTTAAGAATGTTACCTGTTCCCCTTAACTGTGAGCCCAGTTCATAGTTAAGAATGTACTGGACATATCTAGGGAACATGTAATATTCTAAGGAGTCCAAGTTTGCAAGTAAATTAGTGTAAAAAAACTGAGAATACCTAAACTTGACCCCCTGAATCATTCCATGGATAATGAAGGAGAGATCCTCAGGAATCTGGTCCCATCCACCAAGCTTGTTGGATAAGCTGTGGATAACCACATGGAGCAGGAATCTCCACTGGGATGAGACCTTCCCTTTCCTGAAGGTCTTAACAGAGTAATCTCCCTCATACCCCATCTGCTCAAAAGAATGATTGACAGCTTCTTTTGGGAAGAACACCTCACCTTCTTCATCATCTAGCTAAGGATGCATGTTGATGATGGCCGGAGTGATGAAGATTGTTCTCCCCTGCACTGTGGCAGACAGTGCTTTCTCCCCATCTATTACGACCTCTTGGCAGGTCTTCCAGAATTCTAACAGATGATCCTCATAGAGAGGAGGATCAATGGTTAGGGAGGTGAAGTAGTTTAACAAAGCTAAGAAACGGCAAACCTCCGAGAAATGAGGATCTTTCTTAGAGTTTAATAGAGCAACCTGATTATGTTGCCTATGTAACTGCATAGTAAAGTTTGGGTCATTTTTGTGAAGAGGGTTAGCCATTTTGATGTAGCTTAAGGATGAAGAAAGAAAGAAGAAAGAAATTTCAGAGAGAAATTTAGGGTTTTAGGTTTGGAGGAAGAAGCAGATGATAGAAAGAGGGGGAAACCGTTAACTTTATATGTGAAAAGGATTTCAGATAAAGTTTAATGAGAGAGAATAAACTTTGAAATCCAGATGTTGGTCCCACCTCTGAAAAAGTAGTTAACTTTTTCTCAAAAAGTAGTTTTCTTGGAAGTCAAAAAGCTTCCGAAGGTAAATTATCTTCGGAAGTTTTAATGAAAAAGCTTCCAAAGCTAAAATGACTTCGGAAGAATTTCCTGAGAGTTGTGAAGATTTTGACTTCGGCAGAAAATCAAGACTTGAAATTTTTGTTCAAGAACAAAACTTTCGAGAGATAGTTTGCTTCGGAGAAAAAAGGTCATTGAAAACATATAAGTGCCAAAGAAAAAATTAAGCTTCAGAAGATATTTTAGAAATTTCTTCCTAAGGTAAAATATTTGGGCAGTTATTTGTTTTAAAAGCATAAATTTCTTTTGAAGTTAAAAACATAACTTTCGAAGGATAAAAATTTTCATAATCTAAGGAAAGTTTTCAAAAAGATTTTCATCCAAAGAAAACAAGAGCTTATGAAAGTGATAAACTAGACAACTTAGGACACACATATTTTAAGAAATAATAAGAATTAGTTTTAAGAAAAACCCACTCAAAGTTGATCATCCCAATAGCTAATACAAGATATATAAATCTCTGTTCATCAAAAGCCTATGTAAACAGATCAGCATATTGTCCATCTATGTGAACTTTGACTAGTTTAATTAATCCCTTTTTATAGTTATCTCTTATTAAATGAGACCTGATATTGATGTGTTTGGTCCTTGAGTGCTGCATAGGATTCTCTATGATTGAGATAGCACTATTGTTGTCTATGTGAATGGGAGTCTCCTTGAAGTTGAACTCATAGTCCAGCATCTGATTCTGAATCCAAAGCACTTGAGCACAGCAGCTAGCAGCAATAATGTATTCAGCTTCAGCAGTTGATGCAGAGACACAGGATCGTTTCTTGCATTGCCATGAGACAACCCTTCCACCAAGAAACTAACATCCCCCAGATGTAATCTTTGCAGTCATGTTACAACCACCATAATCACTATCCATGTAAGCATACAGATTGAAGTCAAGATTCTTAGGATACCATAAACCAAGTGTTGAAGCACCCTTAACGTATCTTAGAATCCTTTTGACAGTGATAAGATGAGACATCTTAGGGATGGCTTGATATCTTGCACAGATGCAAGTGGCAAACATAATATCAGGCCTGCTAGCACTAAGATACATAAGTGACCCAATCATAGCCCTGTATAAGTGTTCATCTACACACTCCCCCTCAAGATCAGGTCCAAGGGAGTGGTTTCTAGCTATGGGTGTCTTAGCAATCTTACAATCAGTCATGTTGAACCTCTTGAGTATGTTGTGAACATACTTTGACTAACTAATGAAGATGCCATCTTCAACTTGCTTCACTTGAATTCCTAGAAAGAAATTGAGTTCCCCCATGGCACTCATTTCAAATCTGTCTTTCATCAGCTTCTCAATGTCTTTACAGAGTTTTGGATTAGTTGAACCAAATATGATATCATCCACATATACTTGAACTAGCAGTATGTCATTTCCCTGTCCTTTCATAAAGAGAGTTCAATCTATAGTACCTTTCCTGTATCCGTGTTTGCACATATACTAAGATAGTGTCTCATACCACTTCCTGGGTGCCTGATGCAACCCATAAAGGGCTTTGTCAAGTTTGCAGACATAATCAGGATGAACAGAATCTACAAAACCAGGTGGCTGTTTGACATACACCTCTTCATCATTCACTCCATAAAGAAAAGCACACTTCACATCAAGTTGAAAGACCTTGAAGTTCTTGGATGCAGCAAATGCCAGGAATATCCTAATAGCTTCCAGTCTTGCTACAGGAGCAAAGACATCAGTGTAGTCATACCCTTCTTCTTGTGTGTACCCTTGAACAACTAGTCTAGCTTTGTTCTTGATGATGAATCCTCTATCATCCTTCTTGTTCCTAAACACCCATTTGGTTCCAATGGTAGTCTTCCCATGAGAAAGAGGAGAAAGGTTCCAAACTTTCTGTCTTTTGAATTGAAGCAGCTCCTCTTGCATAGCTTCAACCTAACTTCCATCCTTCAGAGTCTCATCAACTTTCTTCGGCTCTATCTGGGATAAGAAACAAGAGTGGAGACAAATATTTTCTTCATGGGTTTGTCCTTTTGTTCTTACCCATGTGACAACATCTCAAATGATGTTTATGGTGGGGTGGGACTTGTGGATCCTTAGCTGAGGGATCACAGCAAGTTGCTAAAAATGATCTAAGTTAGAGAAATTTAGATCTGGCATAGATGTATCACCCACCACATCAGCACACTTATCAAGAGAGACTTGATCCAAGGAGTGTGTGACATCATTGATGTTGTCATCTATGGAGTAGTTATCAACATCAAGAAAGTCTTGATCATTGTCACCACTGCCATGATTGTCTTATGCAATTGAAGCATCTTTATCTGTGGAGCCTCTGTGCTGGAATTTGAAGGCATACCAGATGTATCAGCTGAGTTTGTCATTGTGATGCTGATAGAAACCTCATTTGCAGAAGTAGTTCCAACTGGAGTTGAAGATGTGTTACTTGAAGGTCTTGTCAGCTCAAATCTTGGATCAGGATCACCTGTATTTAACTTTTTTGCAGATCCTAAAACAGTTTCACAAGATTTGTTAAAACAGTTGGTAACTAAATCAAGATAAAGAGCCAATCAGGACCAGAACCAGCCACACAGGGTGTGTGTTCAATGAAAGTCACATTGGTTAACTCTTTAACAATTCTAGTTCTGAGATTGTATACTCTGTAAGCCTTAGCTTGGGAAGAGTATTCAATGAAGTGTCCATCATATGATTTCTCAACAAATTTGGCAATTTGATCTTTGGTATTCAAGATGGTGTAACGACAACCAAATGACCTGAGAAAACCGATGAAAGGTTTCCTTTTGTGCCAAAGTTCATTAGGAGTCTTGCCATGAGTCTTAACTACTAAAACTTTATTCTACACATAGCAGGTAGTGTTGACTGCCTCTGCCCAGAAGGTGATGGGTAGCTTAGAGTCAGACATCATGGTTCTTGCCACTTCAATCAATGTCCTATTTCTCCTCTCAGCAACAGCATTCTGCTGAGGAGTCCTGGGTACACTGTATTATCTTGTAATACCCTTTTCATCACAAAATGCATCAAGGATTTGGTTCTTGAATTTAGTTCCCTGATCACATCTTATGATTTTGACCTTGTGTTCAGATTGATTCTCAATCTTTAAGATGAAATTCTTCAGAATCTCAGGAGTCTCATCCTTAGTTTTAAGGAAAAAGACCCAAGTGAATCTTGTAAAGTCATTTGTGATCACTAAGCAGTAAGAGGTCCTTCCTAGACTCATTACACTGGTGGGGCCAAAGAGATCCATATGTAACAAGTGTAGGGGTGTAGTGATGGAGTTCATTTCCTTAGGCTTGTGAGATATCTTATGTTGCTTCCCTTTCAGGCATGCAACACAATGGTCATCACTTGTAAACTCTTTCTTTGGCATTCCAGTTACCAAATCATTCTTAATCAGTTTATTCATGTTCTTAAGTTTACATGGCACATTCTTTTATGCCATAGGAAAGACTCATCACTATTTTCTTGAGAAAGAAGGCATGAAACTTCTCCAGAGGGAGATGTTTCTTGCAGATCCATCTTGTACATGTTCCTTTTCCTGGGGGCTCTAAGCAGAATATGCTCATGAGGAATGACAACCCCGGGATTGAGAACAATGACTCATGCTCAGTAAAGAGCATGTTATGCCTCTGATCACAAAATTGGGATGCACTCAGAAGATTGTACCCAAGCTCCTTGACAAAGTTTACCTTTTCAATGCCGAGCTTACCATTTGTGACTTTGCCCTTCTAGAAATGTAACCACCTTCATCTCCTCCAAAAGCAACTGACCCTCCATCAATCTTTTCAAAGTTATGGAGTAGTGACCTATTGCTTGTCATGTGCCTGGAACAACCACTGTCAATGATCTAGACATTTTTGTTTGTTTTCAGTTGTCGCTGCACAAAAAAAAGATTAGTTACATTTCGAAACCCAAGCCTTACTTGTCTTGGGCTCATTAAGAGAAACAGAAGGTAATGCAACAGTAATAGATCCTATTGTTGTGCTGGGAGGATCTTGTGCTGTTGTTGATGGAAAATTCTCAGTCACTTGGTCTTTCTTAGACTTCCACACAACCTTTGGACTCTTGGACTTGACCTTTAATACTTCGGAAGCTTTTGATACTTTGGAAGTTTTGATGACTGAACCTTCAAAAGATTCTGCAAACACTATAGCAGACTTCAGTGCTTCGAAAGTATTCCTTTCTTATGAGACCAACTTTTCTTTCGAAGGCAATTTTCCACTTGCCTTCTTCTTAGATTTGGAGCTTTTGAAGGAAACAGATTTTCCTTCCGAAGCTTGAATCTTCTTGGAACTCTTGGAAGTCCTTGGTTTGATCATGTGAAGAGTACCCTTAGGATTGTATGGACAATCCTTAGCAAGATGAGCAGTACTCTCACACATAACACACTCCATTTTCTTTTTCCAAGAGCCTTCCAAGAGCAAGACTGACTTTGGTCACATCCCTTCTCCACCCTCATCTTTGCAGATGCTGAGACAATCTTTTTGGGCTGGGGACTGTTCTTGGAGTTTGATGGTCCAGGCTGTGTAGCAGTGGTACACACCAGATCAGTCTTCTTCTTGATACTGAGATGATTTGAACAAGAACCAGAACTCTTAGCAGAAGAGTAAGGTTGATGTCTTCAGTCTTTACTACTTCAAAACCTACAGAAATAAAAACTTGATTCTTCTTGGAGTCAAAAGTAGCCTTGATATCTTGAGTCTTCCTAGCTTTCCTTTTGCTCTTTCTGATCATGTTCTTTCTCATTGACTTGGTCATCACAGTCGTCTTCTTCTCCTTAGAAGGATAGTGGCCCTTCTTAGAATCCTCCTCTTCTCTCTTCTCAGAGGAATTCTTCACTATCACTTCTTCATCCTCTTCACTCAAAGGATCTATAAGAGGAAGCTCATCTTTACAAGTTCCACACCTAGGTGATCTTACAGACAAGATTGTGTGCGGAGGAGCTATCTTATTTGATCCTAGTCCCTGCTTGTTTTGATAGATGATGATATCATGTTCTTGAAGGTCTCTTCTTTAAGAACACATTTGTCTGTCCTGGCTTTGCTGATCACAAGCTCAGCCTGGCACTCAGTTAGCTTGGTTATGAGATCCTTGATTTGAGTACTAAAATCTGTATGCTCATGTTTTAGAACTGAAATTGTTTTCTCTAAGTCCTCTATCTTCAATTTATAATCATTTTTAGACTTTCTAAAATCAGCTTTTAAAATGTTTAAGGACTCAAGATCAGATCTCATCTCCAAGTTATAGGACCTGTATCTATTTACTTTAGCAATGCATTCAGGAGTACAGAGATGTTCCAATACCTTGGCTTCATCATGAACAACCATCAGTGTTTGGTTTGGAGAAGCATCTTCCACCTAAAAGCTCCAGTCAAAGCTTCCATCTTCAACAGCAATAGCAGCCTACTGCTTTGGCTTCTCATTTTGGGGAACTTTGTTAGTGTAGTTGGGTCTGGACTGTGTTTCGCCACCATTTGTTCTAGGTGCCTTACACTCCCTAGCAAAGTGGCCCATCAAGTTACAGTTGTAACACTTGACTTTGCCTTTATCCAGGCTAAACTTTCCACTGGTTGCATTTCTTGGAAACTTCCTTCCAGTCTGCTTGTAGATCTTCTTGGCTCTATGAGTGAGAATAGCCATTTGCTAGACTATCTCTATGTACTCCAGATCATCTCGATGGATACAGTCCAGGTCTTCAAGGGTGAACAGAAAGATGCCACAACTTTCATCAGAAGACACAAAGGCTTGAGAAGAACTTGTCTCTTGGAATGGACTTCCTTGGGTGTAGTTCTCCCTTGGTCTCTCTAGGAAGGTGTTGAAAGGGCCCTTAAGTGAGTTGTCAGGGTAGCATATGAGATGATGTTGGGGTTCTATGCTATCACTTTCAACCACATGCAGGGCTAACCCATTTGATTGTTGGAGTTGCCAGATGAACCTTGCATGTTCATCTCCATCTAGTAGCCACTTAGAATCCCATATACCTCTGTCAAAGTAAGAGTTTTTAGATTCTCAGTCCTCTTGATCACCACACAGTAGTGTGTCCACTGCCTAGGAAGTGAGGACATGAAATTCCTTACAATGTCCCTGTTCTCAAGAGTAACTCCTCCATCCACAAGGGTATCCACAATCTCAACATACCTGAAGTATTGCTCAGTCATGGTTTCACCTGCCTTAAAGGTGAAGTTTTCAAACAGCTGCTTTAGGAGATCCTTCTTGTTCTCCTTAGCTTTAGAGGAACCCTCATACATCAGTTCAATGCATCCCACAGCTGCTTAGCTGTTTTGCATTTCTTGAAGCCTCTGTATACAGAGTTTGGAAGAGCAGTCTGAAGGGCTATCATGGCTTTTCTATCAATCTCTACTCTCTTCCTGTCTTCACTAGAGTAGTTTGCCACAGCCTTGGGGATCATACCAGCACCAGTAGCAGAGGGGTGCTAGGTATGTAAGGTCCATTCTTAATTGACTCCCACATTCTTGAGTCCAGAAACCTAATGAAACCTTCCATTCTCATACACCAGGTGTCAAAGTCATCAAGAGTGATCAATGGGGACTTGTTCATGGTTCTAATTTCCATATCAGTTTTGGAAATGGCTGCGATTTGAAAAGTTGAGTATTTGTGTGTGGAGGGATCTTAAGATGGTGAGATCTTATATCAAGAGCCTGGAATGCTCTGATCCCAAATGCAGAACCGGTGAAGGGGGGTCACTTACAACACAACAACACGAAGAATAGAGCTCCTTAACTTAATCAAACAGCAAACTGGATTAACCATAACAAGACACTAAGAACACAAGTAATAGTAAGAGACAGAACAAGAGAACAAGATACACAAGTGTATGGTTTTCAAGAATGCAGTATATTGCTTTCTCAAGTTCTATTACAAGTGTTAAAAAGCATAAAGGAAAGTTACAAGAACATGAGATACTTATACTACATCCTACAGCCAGCTGAAAGCTAACTGGATACAATTGACTAGACACAAAACAAAATCAATTGTAGAGTCAAAGGTCAGATTGCTTTTTGACTAATGACTACGACATGTCATAGCTCACATCCTTATCTATTACAAAAAGGATAAAGTACATGAAGTAGAAAGTTACACACTCAGGACCTCAATGTATAGTACCAAAAGCATGGACCTTTTCACTAACTCATATAAGTTGGTGACTTTACAGAGTTGCAGCGGAAAGGGGTCCAGCTTTATGGAAAAGTACATCAGATAAAGCATGTTACTAAAAGTCTTCGGAAGAAATCTGTCTTCAAGTGTGAAGCTTCTAAAGACTTTGTCTTTGAAGCTTCAGAAGACTTCATCTTTGATTTTGAAAGATATTGGTCTTGGCTTCGAAAGATTTCACACTTAGAATATTTCTGTTGCTTGTGTGAAACTTTCGAAGCATTCTTCTTCAGTACTTGTGCAACATGCATGCAGAAAGACTTTGATTGCTTCAGCATCTATACCTATTTTCTATAGTTAAAATAACAATCAATTGTGTTGTGATTTGTCATATCACATATGTGACAGTATTTGTTGAAATAACACTCAGAAGTGTTTTGATTATACATGTCACATGTATCATAGTATTTTTGAGGTTTTTGAAATAACATTTGCTTAGTCATTGAAGTAGATGCTACATCTGATCCTTGTTTGATTTTAGGAGTGGACTGATTAAGCTTTTGTTTTGTCGGTGTAAGTTTGGTCTTTTGATATTTAGGATTTGTCTTTTTAACATGTTCACCATTCTTTAACTCCTTAGATACAAATCTGTTTTGTACAACAGAAGTCTTTGGACCTGAACCTGTTTTCAAATCAGAGTTAGATTTGATCTTTGGTTTTGTTATTGTTTCAGATATAGTGTTCATGTCAAAAGTTCCTGCTGACACAAACTTCACAGGTTTAATTTGACTTGTTTTGTTTATTGGATCAGACTTTTTAGGAGTTGATTTTCTTCTCCTTTTATTTCTTGATGATTTCTTAGGAATTTGTGTCTTAATTGAATCTTGAGAAGATTTATTTTAACACTTTTTAATTTGAGTTAATTCATTTGAGCTTGAATCATCAGAACATAAAGTGTTTGATTTTTCTTGACATTTTCCTTTCAGTTTAAGCTTGATCTCATTTGCTTTTTCAATTTCTTGATCAGTTTGGCACTTCTCAACGACACATTCACCTTTTGGAATGAATAGCTTTTTGTTCTTTAGACAAGGTTCATATGATTTTACTTTAATTGGATGACCATTTTTAGTCTTTTTGTATCATTCTCCTTGAATATTTGAATGTTTACTTTTTCAATTTCACTTTCAGTATTTTTTTGATCAATCTTCTTTTTCTTTAAAATTCTTTAAGTATGGCCTTGTTTTCTGGAGAATGATCATGAGTGTTGAAATTTTCTGATAAAGTCTTAGAGATTGATTCAGGTATAGGTTCATGTGTGAAACTTAATCCTGATTTATCTTTATCTTTTCTTCTATTTACAAGTTTCTCAACAATAGTCTTTGAGCTTTTTACTTTGGCCAAATCAACTTGAGCTGCAGCATGTGCCACTTTTTCTAGTTCAAGTGACTTTGTCATTTCTTCAAGTTGTTTCTTAACTATTTCAAGTTCTTTTAGAGTTTTATTCCAACTTGCTTGAAGTGACATTATTTTCTCATCAGCAACTTTGTGATAATCTTTTAGTTTTTTGTGCATTGACTCTTCTTGTTTTAATTTGTCACATATTTTGAATGAGTAATTTCTATAACGTTCAACCTGTTCAAAACATTGTTTTGTGCACAGTTTATCTCTTACTTCAGTTGGAATTTGAGGATATGGATTTAAAGACTTAGTGTCAAAAGCAGATTTTACCACCTTTGGTTGTTCAGACTTTGCCATGAGTACAACTTCTTCCTCCTTTGGATCTGACTTGTCACTCCAGTCATAGTCTGTCTCATTTTCTGATTCATCAGTTTTTAGATCCTTGTCTTCAGACCATTCATCATTTATTTCTGAAATCAATGCTACACCTGAAATAAGATCATAAGTAAATTGTTTAGCATATGCACTCCAGTCATAACAATCTTTTATGCTTACAACCAGTGCTTTCTTTGGTTCTTCAGCTGATTTTATTCATCTTTTATTTCAGGCATAGGCAGACTCTGATATGGTTTCTGTAATATCTTTTGAGTCTGATGCTGATGTCTCTGATTATTTGAACTGCTTTGACCATTTCCACTTTGAGTTCTTGGAGCTTTACATTCTCTTGAGAAATGATCATAACTGTTGCAGTTGAAACATCTTGATTTTGACTTGTCAAAACCAACTGTTTTGTTGGCACTGGGTTTGTAGTTCCTGTTGACATATGAGTGATTTTGTGTTCTGTAAGTAATCATCACCATTTGCCGATTCAAGTCCATTTCTTCTACGTCATTAGGATCCATCTCAAATAAATCCTGCAAAACCAAATCAATTTGAGTTAGATGACTACCCTGGTAGGCTTGTAAGCTTTCCATAAAAGTTGTAAAAGTAGTTTTGCACTCTTCATCCTGCAATACGATATTTATAACATCTTTAACACTCAATTCAGATGAAGTAAAGTCTTTTACAAGAGTTGATAATATATAATAAGTAGTAAAGGAACACACAGAAATACATTTTCAAGGCACTTGTATATATTACTTCTCAACTCAAGATATTACAAGTCTCTTACAAGCATGATATATGAGTTACAATGAGAGACTATATATACTAGATCCTACAGCGGATATACTTTGATACCAGCTGGAACCTAAGACTAAAGCATATACTACAATGCTAAAGTTAAGGTATCTTAGATAAAGTATTATCTAAGATATGGTAGTCATGACATGTCCATGACTTACCTTTTGTCACCAACTAAGGATGGCAACTGTACTAACATAAAAGGTAAACAGTGGATTAAAGTATGGTCAACTGCATGGCTTTTGAGAAAACGCCATGCAGTATCTCCGATATTTGCAGCGGAGTCTTAGGAAGGCCATACTTATGTCCATTGGATAATAGCAGTGTTTTCCGAAGGTAAGTTGGCTTCGAAAGAGCAAGTTCTTCCGAACCCACTTATACTTCGGAAGAGGCTTCTATACTTCCGAGGCTTGAGGACTTCTGTACTTCGGAAGTTGACTTCAGATCTTTCTTTCTAAGTCTTGAACTTCGGAAGTTGGTTCTTTATCTTTGGAAGTTGGGACTTTTCCTTCGGAAGTAAGCTTTACACTTTGTCTTCGGAAGATCTCCTTTTTCCTTCAAAAGTTCCACACTTGACTACGGAAGTTCTTTATTTGTTGTACCAAAATCTTCTAAGTGACATGGTTTTGGTTGCGCCAGCTTTTCTAGATCCAACAGTAGCATCATTCTTGGCAAGAAAGGCATTTTCAATAGTGTTTGCTGGAGAAGCAACATACTTATATTGTGATGTTGAAGTAGATCTGTCATTATTTCTTGAACTCTTATCCATTTCTACAGATTCAATATTTGTAATAAGAAGATCAAGATCTTTAGGAAATCTTTCAGTGTGCTTTAACAGGGTTACAATTTGTTTCCATGAGGATGTAAGTGCATTCAGGAGTCTGTCATTTAAATCTTTAAGATCATTTTTGATTCTTAAAGTTGACATTTCAGATGTGAGTTGAACATATCTATTCATCATTTAATTTATAGTTTCTTCTGATATGTGCTCAAAAAATTCAAGTTATCCCTTCAACTTTTGTCTTTTAGATCTTGGATTTCTTTGCCTCCTTCACAGATAACTTTCAAAGCTTTATACATTATATAACTGTAACACCCGGTTATTTTTTTAAAAGACAAGATATGAGGAATAAAAGAAAGAAGGGCAATTAAGTCCAAATGGAGGGACTAAAAGTGTCCAAAAGGACAAAATTTTGTAAAAGTTGATGTAAAGGTGGGCATGGCTGCCCACCCTCACTTCACATCAACATCTTCTTCGTTTTTAGAGAGAGAGCAGGGGAAAATCTCGGCTTGTAGAAGAAGAAGAAGAAGTGAATGAATTCAAGGTAAGAATTCGTGGTTTTTATGTGTTTATGCCGGTTTTATAACGGTTGTATGCATATTTGCTTATGTGTTTGTGTATGTGCTCGGGTGTGTGTGTTTGATATTGTTTTAGGTGTTGAACTCATTGCAAGAGGGTTAGAAAGAAAGAAACACCCAAGTTGCATCAGGTGAGTTCTAGACCCCGGTTTTACTTGTTTTAAACTATCTTTGGGGCTGAAAATGTATTTAAAACGATTTTCAAAGCTTATATATGTTTACCCGTATGTAATGTGCATGATTGGATGTTGATTCTTGAATGCTTATAGGTTGTTCATGTTTAGAATAGCCACATTAAGCTTAGAACAGATGGGTTGATGATTGGGTTTGAAAACATACGGGAAACATGTTGAACAGAAGGTCCATGCGGCTAGATAAGGCTCATGCGCTTGAAAATGCCTTAGAAAGAATTAATTGTAATCCATGTGCCTAAACAGTAGCCCATGCGCCTAAGATTGCCTTAAAAATGTTTAAGTACAGCCCATGCGCCTGAATAGTGGTCCATGCGCCTAGAAATGTTAGCCGGACGAATAAGTGTATGTCCATGCGCCCCAATAGTGCCCATGCGCCCAAGTGGCTCATACGCCTAAGTGACCATGCGTCCGAATTATCCATGCGTCTAAGTGTTCATACGCACAAATAGTGCCCATGCGCCTGAATAGTTCATGCGCCTAAAGTGATAAATGGTTAAATGTTGGCTGATGCATCTACATAGTGATGAAACGCCTGAACAGGGCTCATGCGCCCAAATAGTTCCCATGCGCCCAAATAGTTCCCATGCGCCCAAATAGTTCCCATGCGCCTAAGCACTTAGAAAATTTTACAGAATTTTCTAGGAGTCTGTGCTTTACGATTTTGACCAAGGTTGACTAAGAGCTTATTAATGATGATGTTTCATGCATGATATGATTGTTCCTTATTATTGTTTTTGCTATTATTATTATTACTTATAGTGTGTGACTTTACGTGGTATGTTATTATCGTAACATAAAGTATATAGTAATAATAAAGTGAAAGAGCAATAAAGAAAAGAAGAGGAACATTAATAAAATGTTAACAAGTCTTGCAAGTTTATAAGAGGGACACGACCGTGTTGTTGTTAGCTCAACTGTGCTGCGGGTTAGCTACCCTATTATGCATACAGGGCCAATCAATTGAGATTGGCAGGACCCTTGTAGCGTACCCTGGGTGATTGGGTTGGCTTTGTACATAGTACACAGAACCCTTTCGGGGGATACAGTTGACCCTTTCGAGGGATATAGTTGACCCTTTCGAGGGATATAGATGGCCCATCACCCATTTTCCATCGCGCATATAGTTGGGGTATTGCTCATTGGTCCATACAGACAGTGAAAGATAAAAAGAGAAAAGTCTACAGAACATACAAGGCATACAGTAAAGAGAACGAATAGTATCTGTTCATATAGTTAATGCGTGCTCACATATACAGTACAGAGTTGTATTTTTCAGAAAAGAGTATTTTCTTATACAACATATAGAAAGTATTTTGTTACTTTAAAAACTAGAACTCACTCAGCAATGCTGACTTTTATTCATTTTCAGTTGGCAGGTAATTATTGCTGAGGATGGCACGAGGGTGAAGCTACTCGGCAGGAAAAGTCTGACATCCATTCGTACTGTGAAGTCGGCTGGATCGATAAACATCCGAGCATGTTCTTGATGAAAGGATAAACAACAGCACAAACCAAAAGTCAAACAATAATACGAACTATAATTGAATGGTTTCATTGATAAAACCTAACGATTACAAGCTCGTTACAACATAAGAATCAAGACTCTTGGCAAGGGGAAGATCGAGCATGATCTCCCCTCTCATCCGGCAGCCCTAGGCTCCCGGCAGACTCCCTCTCAAAACCCTTCTCTCTCTCTACACATTGAAACTGGTATATATAGGCCTCGAGCCATATTAGATGCGACGGGGCCCATTCGTGCGATTGGACCATGCGTATGGTTCAATCGTATGACTGGACCATGCGTATGGTTCAATCGTACAACTGGACCATACTTATGATTCAGTCTTACGAATGTCCCAATCGCATCTCTCAGTCGCACGACTGGTCCATTAGCATGGCTCAGTCGTACGATTGAGTCTCATTTGCATATGCTCCTGCGAATGACCCAGTTTCATGTGTTTACAACATATCAGGTATATAACATTAAGCCTAGACTATTCGACAACCGACGGACACACTATATATGACTATATATGCTCCAACAAATTCCCCCTTGGACTTTGCTTGCGAATAGAAGATAACACCTCTTACAATCTTCAGTTAATCTTTGCTCTAGTTGCCAATATAATCAAACAAAAACCATATTAGCTAACGTTGCTAATCCGTCATGTTACACACATCCCCGAAAATGAATTTAGGCACAATAACTTTCGTTTACTTTATAGAACACCATCATCGTAGCAAGATTCCCCATATGACTGATTTTTCCAGATAATGAGATGAACAGTTTTCCATTGCTTCAATCTTCACACAGGCTAACATGATTAAGATCAACACCTGTAGAAATTCCCCCTCACATTTAGCATATCCCAATATATAGACATTGTGCTCTCCTGGCATCTTCACACGGTGTATTGGGCAAAAGGTTGAAGGTTCCAATCCACAGCTGACAATATCAAACAAATCAACATGCATGTAGATTCATCATCATAAACCTGCTCATATCATCACTTTCTGATTGCGTCTTCACTTTCTCGATACATGGATTCCCCCTAAGAATGTGAATCCTCTTTGTGCGGATAAATATAATTTGATTGGCCCATAAGTAGTCAGATGCTCCTGACTACCCACAAAATCAGCACCGACTGCTGACATCTTTTCTTCTCTCTTTTGTGTTCTAATTACATTCACCTATTCTAGAAGTCTGACAAATAATGGGCTATACATCAAACTTATTTGACAAAAGAACCTCAGGGTGAATATGCTTTGCTCATCCTCAAATCTGTGCAAGAAGCAGTTCCAGACTCTTTTTTTTGGTCTGGAACAAATGCGGATGAGTCAATGCGGATGGCACATTCGTGCGATTGAACATACGACTAGTCCAGTCGCACAAATGGTCCATTCGCATGGCCCAGTTGCATGAACGGGTCTGCACGTAGATTTTCAGATCTGCAACCGCCAGGGCTACCCAAAACCCTAATCTGACGAATTTTACATGAATCGAAAAAAAATATACATCATTAGATTCGAAAGGGTGATGGGAACGTGGTTTCAATTTTGATTTTAACATAGATACAACACACGTAAAAAGATGTGAACAAAACACAAAGAACATGAAGTGGGTTTAACGTCAAGATCTAAAATTTGATCCAGAAATCAAGAGATCAGGTTGCTAGAATGATTGTTAGATCATTCCAGCAGTAACCGGCTCTGATACCAATTGTGAAGTCGGCTGGATCGATAAACATCCGAGCATGTTCTTGACGGAAGGATAAACAATAGCACAAACCAAAAGTCAAACAATAATACGAACTATAATTGAATGGTTTCATTTATAATACCTAACGATTACAAGCTCGTTACAACATAAGAATCAAGACTCTTGGCAAGGGGAAGATCGAGCATGATCTCCCCTCTCATCCGGCAGCCCTAGGCTCCCGCGCAGACTCCTTCTCAAAACCCTTCTCTCTCTCTACATATTGAAACTGGTATATATAGGCCTCGGCCCATATTAGATGCGACTGGGCCCATTCGTGCGATTGGACCATGCATATGGTTCAATCGTATGACTAGACCATGCGTATGGTTCAATCGTATGACTGGACCATACTTATGGTTCAGTCTTACGAATGTCCCAATCACATCTCTCAGTCGCACGTCGTCCATTAGCATGGCTCAGTCGTACGACTGAGTCTCATTCGCATATGCGCCCGCGAATGACCCAGTTTCATGTGTTTACAACATATCAGGTGTATAACATTAAGCCTAGACTATTCGACAAATGACATACACACTATATATGACTATATATGCTCAACACGTACTCTGTGGTGTTGTTGTTTTGTAATGCATATAAACAATTCTTTTCTAAACAGTTAATGATGATGTATTGCTTAACAACAGTGTTTTAAATGAAATGAATGGGTTTTTGATAAATCATTTCCGTTGCTTAAGTTTGTATAATTATAATGTTTAATGTTTTAACTGCTGTGATTAACCAACTGTGAGGTTTCCGGGAACGGGGCCTTACAAGTTGGTATCAGAGCCAAAGTTTTAGAGAATTGGGTTAAAATAAACTTTTAAAACCAAAACTTAAATTGAAAATGGGACAAATGGAGGGATGTCAACCCGAGTAGCTACGTGCCATCAGGTATGTCTTTTCTTAATGTTAACCGTATTATGTGTGCATGTTATTTGATTATGTGCTCTTAGTAGATTTAGATACTGATTAAGTCAGGATAGAAAATGCTTGGGGTATGAAGAGTAAAGTAAGTGGCTAATCACAACTGGCCACGATAATTAGAGACTTACTATACTTGACATAAATTGAGTGTTACCTTGAATGACCGTGTTAGTGTTTGAATCTTATAGTGTGCTTTTAGAGGATGGCTGGTGGTAGATCTTCAAAAGCCTCTTGTGGTGGAGGTCACATTGCTGCTCCGTGACCAAGAGAGGGAGACCCAGAGTCAAGAAAGTGGTTCATGAAGAACCAGAGACCCCTCATCCGGAGGGAGGCGACGAGAGCGCCAATCTGAGAGCCTCAGTAAAGGAGGTTGTGGTGGAAGAGGTTCACCAGGTCATGCAGACTATACTGCCGTCTGTGGTGACCGAAGTGATCAAGGCTATAAGGGATGGGGAAAGAAAGGAGAGGAACAGGTCCTTGGGAGGACAAGAACAACCAGAGCCGGAAACGGTTCTCTCTGATGATGAGGAGGAGGAAGAAGAGGAGGCTGCGCCGGAGGCGGTCCGAGGCTGTAACTATGGGCGTATATGAGATGCAAGCCCCCTACTTTCGACGAAAACAGCACAGCTGCAGCTGCTCACCGGTGGGTGAGGAAAATGGAGGTTGTCGTCGATATCAGTGAGTCCCGTGAAGACCAGAAGGTGAAATTTGCTACCCACTCTTTGGTGGACTCGGCTTTGTGCTGGTGGGACAACATTGTCCAAGCCGAGGGTAGCAGGGCCATTGGGAGAATGAGATGGCCTGAACTGAAGAAGCTAGTGATTAAAGAATTTTGCCCCCACAGAGAGATGGATAATGTAGAAAGAGAGTTCCTGCAGCTGGAGGCAGGAACGATGACACACCAGCAGTACACTACAAAATTCAATGAGATGGCATGGCTGGTGCCCGATCAAGTGACACCACTGTCACGAAAGATGAAGAGATACATCCAAGGGTTGCCAGCGGATATCCGTAGGCATATAATCGTCACCCGGCCGAGCACTTTTAGGTCGGCGGTTGATTTGGCTGGTAGATTATATGATGAGTTCGAGGTGGTGGTGGCTGAGGTAAAGAAAACGAGTGGGGATGGAAGGACTGGAATGGGAAATGGTTTGGACGTGGTGGAGTCGCTCCAAATAATAAGGTGGCGAAGGTGGGTGACCGACGTGTGGTCACGGCTGGTGCAGGGAGGAAGAAATGTGACAAATGTGGAAGGGAGTATACTGGTGAGTGCAGGATGGGGATGAACGTATGCTTCAGGTGTGGCCAACCTGGCCACATCGCTAGAGACTGTAAGAAGCTGAGGGCGGAGAGCTCTGGAGCAGAGAAGAAGAATCCGGAGGAAGGAGGGTAGAGGGCAGGTGCTAGAGCTTACACCATGACCCGGGAGGAAGCCAGAGCTGATCCCGATGTTGTGTCAGGTATGTTTCTAGTAAACCAAACTTGTGCCTCTATATTGTTTGACTCCGGTGGAAGTAGGAGTTTTATTTCCATTACTTTCTGTGCTAAGTTGCTTGTTAGTAGTAGCAAGGTCAGTGCACCATTCGATGTAGAAACTGCTATTGGTAAGTCCACTAGAATTACTGATGTGATAGAGGACTGTGCCATAGAACTAGAAGGTCATAGGTTTGCTGCTAGGTTACACGTGATACCCCTAGGTGGTTTTGATGTAGTACTAGGGATTGACTGGTTAGCAACCTATGAAGCAAACATCGTGTGTTGTAAGAAGATGATTCGATTAGTTGCGCCCAATGGGAGTTTGGTTACGATTTATGGAAATCGCATCACGACGATCCCGAAAATGATTTCGATGGCGGTGGCGGGAAAGTGCATGAGGCGTGGATGTAGTGCCTACTTGGCCTACGTAAAGGATGTGGACACGCCAACACCACAACTATCTGATGTATCAGTTGTGTGTGACTTTCCGGACGTATTCCCGGAAGACTTACCCGGCGTGCCACCGGATCGTGAGATTGAGTTCCAAATTTCCCGGTGCTCAACCCGTTGCCAAAGCACCGTATCGGTTAGCTCCCACGGAAATGAAAGAACTAATGGAGAATTTGTAAGAGTAGCTCGATAAGAGGTTCATTAGACCGAGTATCTCTCCCTGGGATGCTCCGGTCCTGTTTGTGAAGAAGAAAGACGGTAGTATGAGGATGTGCATTGACTACCGAGAGCTGAACAAGTTGACGGTGAAGAACCGATACCCCCTACCAAGAATAGATGATCTGTTTGATCTGTTTCAAGGTGCTAGTTGGTTTTCAAGGATAGATCTTTGATCTGGTTACCATCAGCTCAAGGTGAAGGAGCAGGATATCCCTAAGATAGCTTTTCGCATGCGCTACGGTCACTATGAATTTCTTGTTATGTCATTTGGCCTGACCAATGCGCCAGCTGCTTTTATGGACTTGATGAATCGAGTGTGTCGGCCAATGTTAGATAAATCAGTGATTGTGTTTTTTGATGATATCCTGATTTATTCAAAGAGCGAGGAGGAGCACGCCAATCACATTCGGGAGGTATTAGAGACCTTAAGAAGGGAGAAGTTTTATGCCAAATTCTCCAAGTGCGCGTTCTGGTTACGCGAAGTTCAATTCTTAGGTCACGTAATAAATCCCGAGGGGATTACGGTAGACCCTGCTAAGGTGGAGGCTGTGATGCAATGGAAGTCTCCAAGGACGTCGAGATTCGTAGTTTCTTGGGGTTGGCAGGGTATGATCGAAGGTTCATTTAGGACTTTTCCAAGATCGCTTCTCCACTGAACAAGTTGACCCGAAAGGATGTAAAGTTTATATGGGGTCAAGCCCAAGAATAGGCATTCGAGGAGTTAAAGATGAGGTTGACTCAAGCTCCTGTCTTGTCATTACCCGAAGGAAGCAAGGATTTGGTGGTATATTCAGATGCTTCTTACTCAGGGTTGGGGTGTGTATTAATGCAGAGAGGGAAGGTTATAGCCTATGTATCTCGACAGTTGAATGTTCATGAGGTCAACTAACCTACTCACGACTTGGAGCTAGCAGCCGTGGTCTTTGCACTAAAGATTTAAAGGCACTATCTGTACGGGACGAAGTGCACCATTTTCAATGACCACAAGAGCTTGAAGTACTTCTTCGAGCAAAAAGATCTGAACATGTGGTAGAGGTGATGGTTGGAGCTTATAAAGGATTATGATTGCGAGATCCATTACCATCCAGGTAAAGCCAATGTTGGACCAAAAGAACTAACGAGCCTAATCAGAAAAACCTCTAAGTCCTATAGACATTACAACTGCTGAAGAAGATCACAACAGCTGAAGACATTAGCTGATTACAAGGTCTGAAGACAAAGTCTGAAGACAAGAACTGAAGATTACTACTGAAGACAAAGTCTAAAAGTAAAATACTGAAGACAAAGTCTGAAAGTAAAGTACTGAAGAACAAAGACTGAAGACAAAGACTGAAGACCAAAGTGATCAGTAGTTGTCACAACAGCTGAAGTAATTAACTTCAGTAGTTGTGATGGTTTCCTTTCGGTACTTGTAATTTACTTTTCAGTAGTTATAGTTTCAGTAGTTGTAGTTCAGTAGTTTTATGTTTTTGTACTTAAGCATTCTCTGAGATGTAATCAGTAGTTGAGAACATTCTCAGTAGTTTGCATAGTATCAGTAGTTAGAATAATTCTGTTAGATGTCACTATCAAGTGACATCAGCAGACGTCACATCTCCTATATAAGGGGTGTTGACCTAGTTGTAATGTGTGACATTGAGCCACCACAAAAGTATACAAATGAAATATCTCTCTTGCAGAATTCTTTTTTTTATAACCATTTACTGTTACATTGAATATCAATTGTGTTCTTGTGAATTATTTAATTCGTTGTTCGAATTCCGCTGCAATACTCTATAATTAATCAAACTTAGATCACTGATCCTAACAAATGGTATCAGAGCAAGGTTAATCATTGATCGATCTAACAATTGATCATTGAAACTGCTATTCGATATCTAAGTTTGATTGAATTAGCATATTTGCAAGAATTGGTTATAGGTCATTTGAATTTCTGCTGCTTTCATTTATCTGCTTTGAGTTTTCTCTTGGTTCATATTGAGTTTGTTGTGTTTTGCACTAAATCAGTTAAAACTTAATTGAATTCGGTTGAATCTGAGAATGACTACTCCTTCTAATGACCCTCACAATTCCGGTTCCTCAACCAAGCCTCCGATGCTGGTTAGGACTGAGTATAACATATGGCAACGAAGAATGCTTCATCACCTGTTTGTTAACAGTTCAGGTTGTTGGACATCTGTGATACATGGTCCACACAAGCCTATGCTGAACAATCCGGAAACCAACCAAATGGTTCCGAAGAAGAAGGAACAATACTCAGATGAGGATCGAAAACTGTTTGAGATTGATGCTAAAGCGCATGGAATTCTGGCCATGGCACTGCCGAATGAAATCTATTCTGGGCTTATGCATCATGAAACTGCTCATGACCTCTGGAATGCGTTGAAGGAACAATTTGGTGGAACAGATGAGGTCTTAGCAAACAACAGAGAAATCCTTGGCCAACAATATGAGACATTCTCTCATAAGAAGGGTGAGTCACTGACTCAACAGTTTGAGCGTTTTTCCTGTTTGATCTCTGAGCTAAAAATGGTCAAACATGAATACACTAATAGTCAGATGAACAACAGATTCCTCAGATCACTGCCTGAGAGATGGGACACATATACCATTGTCCTACGCTCCAGTGCAAATCTGGATAGTCTATCTCTCACCCAACTCTATGGGAAACTGCTTACATTTGAAAGAGAGATAGAGCAGAAAAAGAAACTGGCATCATCAAGAAAGCTCACTGATGACTTTGTACCAGGGAACACTGCCTTGGTTGGTCATGAGTCAGAATATGTTGCATCAGAAAGCAATTATGATAAGCATATAGATTTCTCCTCAAACGGTTCAGATCATGCATTTGTTAGTGTTGACAGTCAGTCAGGCTGTAATAGTGACAATTTGTGTTTCATTATGGATGATTTAAAGGGTATTGCTGATGATGACTTAGAAGAGATGGATATTCTGAGCCAAATGGCCTTGATTAATACCAGATCTCAAAAGTTCTACAAGAGAACTGGTAGGAAATTTCCAGGACTCTCTGGCAAAACCAAAGTTGGTTTTGACAAGAGTAAGTTGAGGTGTCACAAATGCCACAGGCTTGGACACTTTGCAAGAGAGTGCAGATCATCTGGATCTAACTCCTATGCACCCTTTGTGACTTTTCCAAGCAATAGTCCACAAAACAGAGGGCAACATCCTGC
The DNA here is from genome assembly GCA_025506515.1 of Flaveria trinervia. Lineage (NCBI taxonomy): Eukaryota > Viridiplantae > Streptophyta > Magnoliopsida > Asterales > Asteraceae > Flaveria > Flaveria trinervia. The sequence continues at coordinate 60,669,618 of CM046456.1, read as the reverse complement.
TAGTTCTGGTCATCATTCACAACCTATATCTCCTGCATATTTTGTCCCTCAGGGTCCAATGTCATATCCATATCCCTGCTATTACATGCCACACCCAAATCCGGTTCAAGTTCCTATTGCACAACAACCTCAAGCCCTACCTGGGCCTCTACCATCTCAATCATCTCAATCACAACCTCATCACAACTTCTTCACCCCTGGTATTGTTGACTGGAGCAGTTTATCAAATGATCTCTCTGGTAATGAGAAATTATTTGCTGGTGATGGTCAACATGGTGGTGAACATCCTTTTGGGAATCTAGCTCTCATGGCCCTGGAATCTACTGATAGTTCATGCTCCAATGCATCTTCATCACAGGTAACCCAGGTATCCTCTGAGGCTAAGGCCAAGCTATGTTCTGAATCTTGCATAGTTGCATTTATCTCTATTAGAGAGGCAAATGTAGCTTTAATAAATCAAAATCTAGAGCTTGAGCAAACCCTTTCCAAAAGAAAAGCTGAATATGAGTCTGTCCTTAAGGATAAAGATGATGAGATTTATAAGCTTAAATGCCAATTAAATGATGAACAGGCTAAGCTAGAGGTCATTCTTGAGAACCATAGAGATCTCAAAGAAAAACTTGCAGTTACCCAGGTTGAGTGTGACCGTTGGGTATCATCCTGCAAGGGATTTGAAATGCTGCTCAGCAAGCAATCTGCTTCGAATGTGAAGTTTGGAATAGGTTACAACCACATTGCACCATCTACAGATTTTACTCCAAAACTAATAGTAAAATCTGAAGGTGAAAGTAATTTCCAAACCACATCATCATGTGCATCATCCTTAAGTGATCACCCAAAATCACAAGATGAAATCAATGTTGATACCTCAGCAAATCAATTGGCTGATGGGTTAACTACTGATAAGCACATGAAGCTAAGTACTTCAGATGTTGTCCCTCAAAGTACCTCAAGTACTGAAGGGCAAGTCACAACATCTGAAAAGCATTTCAAATCAGCTGAAATAAAATGATTAACAACTGCTGATAGAGAACAGCTAAAGAACAAGTCTTTAGTTGTTATAGATCCTTCAGTACTAAACAAAAGTACTAAAAGGAGGAAAGTACTGAAGAGCACACCTTCAGTAGTTTCCACATCAGCAGTTGATCAGTTCAAGATGAAGAATAAGCCATGTGAAATATGTGGTAAATTCAATCATCTTTCTGATGAATGTTGGTACAGAAAGGGTTCCAAACTCAACAGAGATAAGCTCATTAAAATCCAGATGGATGAAATGAAAAATGAGTTTGAGACTAAGTTTATACCACAGTCATCCCTATGTGATAAACCTAAGCCTTCATCCAAATCCAAAAAGAAGGATAGGGTTTATCATAAAACAGCTTATAGTGCTCCTCATGATAAACATCAGACTAAGTCTGTGAGTATTAAGGAGGAAATGGTGGGTCACAGGAACTCATCAAACACAATACTGATATGTCACAAGAGCTGAAAGCTTTAGCTAGAAATCAGACACAACTTGTTATGATGGTTCAGCATTTGTTAGGGAGAGTTAACCAACTAGATGCACCTGTGATCAAACCACTGAAAAGGCATTCTAAGCCCAAATCCAAGGAATTCATTTCAGCACCATCTCCTTCTTCATCAGCTGTTAATCATAAGAAACAAGTTATGGTTAAATCTGTTGATGAAAACAGACCCAAAACCAAAAAGGTTTGGGTCTCAAAACCTTACTAGTTCTTTATGATGAATGCAGGGTTCTTCAGCATGCCAAAGGAGCATCTGGTATTAGAAGTGGAGGATCTATGCATATGACTGGGAGCAGTTCTCTTCTTAATGACTACTCTCAAGGAAAGAAGGGATTTGTCTCATTTGGAAATGATGCCAAGGGTTACATATCGGGAAAGGATATGTGTCTAATGGACAAATCAGGTTTGATGATGTTAACCATGTGGAGAATCTCAAGTATAATCTGCTGAGTGTCAGTCAGATGTGTGATAAAGGGCATGTTGCACTTTTCACAAGCCAGAACTGCAGGATTCTGTCTTCCCAAGTTCTGAGGCTGATTGACAAGGTCTTGGATGAACATACTCTCCTGAAGGCCAACAGGATTGGAAGAGTGTATGCCTTGGATTTGTCAAAGAAGATTGATTTGAAGGGTCATCCTTGCGTGTTCTCCAAAGCCTCTCCTCAGGAATCTAAACTGTGGCATAGAAGGCTGGGTCATGTTAATCTCAAAAACATGAATCAGCTGATCCACAATAGTTTAGTGAGAGGTCTACCAATAAAGGAGTTCCACTATGATGAAACCTGCACTGCTTGTTTGAAAGGAAACAACACAAAGTCTCATTCCTCCTATTGAAGAACCTAAGTCCACTGCCTGCTTGCAGTTACTGCACATGGATCTATTTGGTCCTATGAGAGTGATGAGCATGGCAAAGAAGAAATACTATCTGGTAATTGTGGATGATTACTCCAGATTTGTATGGACTTTCTTCTTGCATTCAAAGGATGAGGTTGCTCAGACAATTATAAACTTTGTGTTGTATGTTGAGAAGCAGTATTCCCTATCAGTCAAGTGTATAAGGAGTGATAATAGAACTGAATTCAGAAACCATACACTTGATGATTTTTATCTATCAAAAGGAATCAAGAGGCAGTTTAGCATCCCAAGGACTCCAGAACAAAATGGAGTAGTGGAAAGAAAGAACATGACCCTAATTAAAGCTGCAAGGTCTATGTTGGCTGACTCTGATTTGCCATTAACTTTTTGGGCTGAAGCTTTTAACACAGCTTGCTATGTGCAGAATAGAGTATTAGTAAATCAGAGGTTGATGAAGACTCCATATGAAGTTCTACATCATTTGGCTCCTCTAATTTCATTCTTCAAAACCTTTGGGTGTCCTTGTTTCATTCTAAACACAAAGGATCAACTCCACAAATTTGATCCTAAGGTGGATGTAGGGTATTTTGTAGGTTATTCATCCACATGCAAGGCTTACAGGGTCTTCAACTGCAGAACAAAGTTAGTTGAAGAAACCTTGCATGTGAAATTCAATGAATCTCCTAAGGATAAAATTTCACAAAACCATGTGGAGTTGTTTGATTTGGACATACTGCAATATGTTCCTTATCAATCTCCAGCTGTTGCAGATCATATGGATAAATCATCTTCTGCAGCAAGTCTTCCACCTGGTGGTACTGAAGATGATGATGATATCAGTACTCACCTTTTCAATTTTAGTGACCAACTGCCTGAGTCTGCTAAACTTGATGTTCCCGTAGCTTCTATAGCTCCATCCACAACAAATGCTGATGAGATTTCTGACTCCTCTACATCATTTGACTTGCCATCTAATACTTGGTTTCAAGAGTCTGGATCAACATCTGTTGTTGCTGATCTTGCTACAAACACTTGCACTGATCTTATAGTATACCAAGAGCTGAAGAATCACCCCGTGTCTCAAATCATTGGTGATATCAATGCTGGTGTCTCAACCAGAAGTCAATTGTCTAACTTCTGCTTCTATGCTCTCTTCATCAGTCAGCTAGAGCCAAAGAACTATCATGTTGCTTTGAGAGACAATGGATGGGTTGAAGCCATGCAGCTTGAGCTACTTCAGTTCAATAGCAGCAAGTGTGGGAACTGGTTCCTCTACCCCAGGTAAGTGTGCAATAGGCACTAAATGGGTGTTTAGGAATAAAACTGATGAAAATGGGCTTATTGTCAAGAACAAGGCTAGACTGGTTGTACAAGGGTTTTCACAAGAAGAAGGTATTGATTATGATGAAACTTTGCCCCTGTAGCTAGACTAGAGGCAATTAGATTGTTCTTAGCCTATGCTACATTCCACAATCTTAAAGTTTTTCAGATGGATGTCAAAAGTGCATTTTTATATGGTAAAATAAAAGAAGAGTTTATGTGTGTCAACCACCGGGTTTTGAGTACAATAAACATCCTGATTGGGTGTATCAACTTGATAAGGTTCTTTATAGGTTGAAGCAAGCTCCTAGAGCCTGGTATGAAACACTTTCAAAATTTCTACTTAATAATAATTTCACTAGAGGTTCAATAGATTAAACTTTGTTTATTAAGAAGGTGGATCAGCATAAGCTACTTGTTCAAATTTATGTTGATGATATTATTTTTGCATCCTCTGATCACCAGTTGTGTGATGATTTTACAAGATTAATGAAACAAAAGTTTGAAATGAGTGCAATGGGAGAATTACAGTTCTTTCTCGGCTTGCAAATCAAACAAAAAGCTGATGGAACTTTTATTCATCAGTCAAAATATACAAAAGATCTTTTGAATAAGTTTGATTTACAACATTGTAAGCCATGTTCTACTCCCATGTGCAACACCACACAACTGGATGCAGATCAGAAAGGTAAAGCTGTTGATGAAACACTTTACAGATGTATGATTGGGTCCTTGATGTACTTAACAGCTTCTAGACCAGATATCATGTTTGCAACTTGTGTTTGTGCTAGATTTCAGGCTGCTCCTAAAGAGTCTCATTTGATTGCAGTCAAGAGGATCTTTAGATATTTGCAAGGTACACAATCTCTAGGTCTATGGTATTCCACTGGACACTCTTGTAAATTAGTTGCTTTTTCAGATAGTGACTATGCTGGATGTAAGTTAACTAGAAAGTCAACTTCTGGTGGATGTCAATTCCTAGGCAATTGTTTGATTTCTTGGCAGAGTAAGAAACAAACATCTGTTGCTACATCCACTGCTGAAGCAGAGTACATTGCTGCTACAAGTTGTACATCTCGGGTACTCTGGCTTCAGAACCAATTATTGGATTATGGCATTACAGAGACTAAGACTCCATTATTAATGGATAGTCCTTCAGCTTTGTGCATTGTCAAGAATCCAGTCCAGCACTCTAGGACCAAACATATAGAGATCAGACACCATTTTATTCGGGATTGTTTTGAAAAAGGTCTGATTGATCCAAAGTTTGTGCCTAGCTTATGAGCTTGCAGATATATTTACTAAGCCTTTGGATAGTTCAACTTTCCAAAACCTTGTGTTAAGGCTTGGTATGCTGCAGCTACAATAAGTGATCACTACTGATGATCTCAGTAAATAAGTACTGATGATCATTTGTAACCATGTCACAAATATGTACTGATTCTGTTACTACTAATATAGTTACAACTACTGATGACAGTAAAAACAGATAAGTGCTGATATCCTATGAAACAACTGAAAACAGCCAAAAAGACTAATGAGTAAGTGTTGAGAACAGTATGAAACAGCTGACAAGCTAAGAATTGACGAAAACTATTGATGAAAATTTTCTCTTTAGTCGTTTCCAAAAACTGTTGTTTCACCTTAAATAGCTGATGACAAAACCATGTCTTCAGTAGTTTCACAACTACTGATGACTAACACCAAGTCCTCAGCTATTTACAACAGCTGATGACAACACCAAGGTCTTCAGTAGTTCCACAACTACTGATGACTAAAACCAAGTCTTCAGTTGTTTTCAAACGTCTGATAGTTAAAACCACGTCTTCAGTTGTTTTCAGAACAACTGATGACAACACCAACACTTTCAGTTGTTTTCTTTTCAGCCTTTTCTTAACCTATAAGTACCTGCACTCATAGCCAAACATTTCATTAGCCGTTTTCAAACCTTTCTCTCTCAACAATGGCGAACATGAAACTCAAACCCCGACACATCTATGTTGCCTACCTTTCGAAATCGGCCTTCTGGAACAAGTTTGACACTGCCATCGATCTTATGGTGGATTCCCCATACAGAACAGCCTTTCTTCTGAATCCTACCATATATCCTGACTCCTTATCCCAGTTCTGGACCAACGTCTCTGTAATAACTGGTGAGAATGATAGACAAATCACTCTCCAGTCGTTGGTGAACCAGAAACACGTGCTCATCACCCCCGACATCATTCGCAAAACCCTAAATTTGCATGATGGCACCTATCTTAAAGAATACCCGAAAGGCACCACTGATATGTCTTTTATCCATACCGGGTATGAAGGCGACTTAAGTGCTACAACCATACTTAAAAAGCACTTCCATGATGCTGAACGACTTATCTTTCATATGGTGAATGTCTGCCTTGCATCAAAGATATCTTCTTGGGATCAGATGTCTTCCCGATGGCAACAGGTATTGTATTCTATCCTTGAACGCCAAAATCTAAATTTTTCTGAGATAGTGTTCATGGAACTAAAGGATCTGGCTCAGAAACCTGTGGCAAACAGATGGATACTTTATCCTAGGTTTCTGATGGCCATAATTTTGAATCAATTACAATCTGATGGCCTTGTTGGTCTTGGAGTCCCTACTCCAGCTGTTTTAGCTGAGGTATACTCCCGACATAACTCAGACCCTACTCTTAAAAGGGCTGCCTGGATGCTAAAACCCAAGCAGAGGGAACCCACAGCCTCCACTTCCAGATCCAAAGTCCCCACCAAACCCAAATCCAAAAAGCCCAAAAAGGCTACTCAGGGAGATGAGTCCCCTGAGGATGCCCCTGTACCACAAACACAGGAACTACATACTGATTATAACCCCCCAGTTATGTCCAAGACTCAACCTACTAAAGCCGCACAGGTATTCTCTCAACAGGATCCTGTTGCAACCATAATTGGGGATCCCACATTTCTAGAACCTATCTCAATTGAGAGGGTTACCATTGAAGAGCACCTCTCACCCCGGGTGCATTCTGCTTCAGACCAATCTCCACATGCAACCGCCCCTCAAAGCCCAACACTGATCGTTGCTAAAGTGCTGAATCAGTTGCATTCCTCACCTCCTCCCCAGAAACCACTTCCCACTGGGAATACCTCAACTATTGAGGGGGAGGACCAAAATGCTTCTGATAACCCACAGCATAGGGGTTACAATGTTCAATCTCCAAGTGTAGAAACGGAGGTTAGAACATCTGGTAAGGCTGCCACTTCTACTGATTCCGCAAATGATCAGGATGAAGTTGGTAGCATCTATAAGACCTTACCAGAGGCAACTGCCAATGAAGGATACAGTCCTGAGGCAGGAAGTCCCCAGTACCAAGAACAAGGGGCACATGCTTCTACTGATCTACACTCAGAGCATGTACATCCTGATTCAATCAGGAGGTCAGGTGATTCAGCACAGACTGATGATGACCTGGGCTTTTTCTATGATATATTAGCCCATAATACCATCCTTGAGACTGAGGTGAGCAGACTCAAAGAGTTGTTAGCCAACATGTCTCAGGATCAAAGTCCATCTACCTCACAAACCCCATAGATGGCACCTTCCATTGAAGGTTCCCCAAACACTTAGCCTACACACTTAACTGAGCCACCAGCCACTACTTTTGGCACCACCTCTCAGGGACAGAACCCCTCTAAGCAGATGGTTGCTATATTTCAAAACTCTTTACCTCTCATCACTCCCATCATCACTGACATAGTGCATAAAGCCATTGATGAGAGGATATCCTCAAATCTATAAACCCTCATTGATGATGCTGTTCATAAATCACTTTCTGCCTTTCAAGCCCCTGATCCCAATGCAACCAAAAAGAGGGAGACTTCCAAGTCTAAGGCAGTGAAAGAAAAGAAAAGAAAAAGAGTTGATGATGAGAAAGAACCTGCAAAAGAGAAGGAGGTGGAGAAACAACTGATCTCAGAACAGCTGATCACATATAAAAGAAAGAAAAGTGCTGAGTCAAAAGCTGATGAAGATAAATCCTTAGAAGATCTTGTCAAAGATGCTGATGAAGCTCACAGCAGATCCATGGATAAAATTATAGATCAGCTCTTTCGACAAGGTCATGACACAGCCACACTAGACACTGAGATCAGAAGGCTGGAAATAGAAGAGATTCAAGCTAGATGGGCCGGTTATAGTGTGTTGGAAAGGGAAAGATTGGAGATAATGATCAGATTCATTGCCAAATACCTTGGAAAATCATTGATAGAGATAAAGGCCTGGTCCAGAGACAGTATCTTGGAGATAACCAAGAAAATCTGCTCTGCTGGAGGCTATAATAGAGGGTTGATCATCGAAGCACTGGATGAAACAGGTGCAGGGAAGAGAACTGAAATGGCAAAGCTCTCCAAAGCCAAACTCACCACCAAAATGCTAAGTCAGTCTTCTCACACTCCCACTCAAACACAACCTTATCTCTAACATCTCCCAAATCTATCCCTAAACCAAAGCCACCCACAACTCAACCCACAAAACCAATTCCTTTACCCCAAAATCCACCTCAAACCTTACCCAGTGATACACCCAGAAGGAAGAGAAGGGTGTTGAGGGTAGAAGAAGATGAAGAAGGGGATGATGATGATGATGATATTCTGCCAATCTCTGCTGTTCTCAAACTCAAATCACCTGAGCACAGAAGTCAACAAGTGATTACTCCTGACTTGCAAATGCAGATGGTGAAGGTAAAGATTGAAGAAGCAGAACAGCAGAAACAGCATGATGAGAAGTTTCTTAAGATGGTTGATAAGGATTTCCCTCAGTCCTCATCCATTCAAGAAATGAAGAAATAGGCTCTGAGGTTGTACACTCTTAGACATACCTTTCAACATCAAAAAGAAAGAGTGTGGATCTGGCCAGACCCCAGGGTAATTTCTAGAATTCATAAGAAGAATATACCAAGTAGATATCATGGCCAAGTGAAGAAGACCTTGAATGCTGTAATTACATTAGCCATGGTAGTCTCACCCTAGGAAATCATTGAAGAATTCAAGAGAGCTCACAACTCCAAGACAACCCCTCAATCTATTCTTGAGAACAAAATGATCAAGAAGGGGTGTTATACAAAAGACTTGAAGATCTTCAGAAGAGTGAACTCCAGCTGTTGCTTGAAGGCTCTCACCCTAATGAATTTGCTTACAGAGAGATAACAACTGTGGAGTTGAAAAATGGAAAGACAGTGAGATACCTGTCTGAGTATTATGGCCTAGAGTTCTTCTTCGAGGGAGAAGCAGAAGAACTCACCAAGGAGGAACAAGTTGTTCTCCTTGAGGCCTATGCTAGTGAGTCTTATAGACTCATTCATGGAATTAGGTTTCATGGTTGGGATAAGACTCAATGTTCAGTTTCCCCAACACAGAGTTCCCTTCCATACTTAGCCAATCAAAAGCTTAGAAACCTTTTCCCAGCCTATGCTTAACTGATTACCTCTGAAGCTGATCAAGAGGGTGTTTCTGCCAAGAATAAGTGGGATCATCAATAAGTTTAGAGGTTTTGGCTGCATTGGTTCAGGGGGAGTTTGTTGGACCAAAAGAACCAATGAGCCTGATCAGAAAAACCTCTAAGTCCCATAGACATTACAACTGCTGAAGAAGATCACAACAGCTGAAGACATCAGCTGATTACAAGGTCTGAAGACAAAGTCTGAAGACAAGAACTGAAGACTACTACTGAATACAAAGTCTAAAAGTAAAGTACTGAAGACAAAGTCTGAAAGTAAAGTACTGAAGAACAAAGACTGAAGACAAAGGCTGAAGACCAAAGTGATCAGTAGTTGCCACAACAGCTGAAGTAATTAACTTTAGTAGTTGTGATGGTTTCCTTTCAGTACTTGTAATTTACTTTTCAGTAGTTATAGTTTCAGTAGTTGTAGTTCAGTAGTTTTATGTTTTTGTACTTAAGCATTCTCTGAGATGTAATCAGTAGTTGAGAACATTCTCAGTAGTTTGCATAGTTTCAGTAGTTTGAATAATTCTGTTAGATGTCACTATCAAGTGACATCAGCAGACGTCACATCTCCTATATAAGGGGTGTTGACCTAGTTGTAATGTGTGACATTGAGCCACCACAAAAGTATACAAATGAAATATCTTTCTTGCAGAATTTTTTTTTATAACCATTTACTGTTACATTGAATATCAATTGTGTTCTTGTGAATTGTTTAATTCATTGTTCGAATTCCGCTGCAATACTCTCTAATTAATCAAACTTAGATCATTGATCCTAACAGCCAACGTGGTGGTTGATGCTCTTAGCCGAAAGGAAAGGACCGAGCCGATTGGGGTGAAAGCATACCAACTGATCATGACCTCTGATGTAATGAAGCAAGTCAAGGAGTTTCAAGATGAGGCATTAAAAGAAGATCATCTAAACTCTAAAAGGATGAGAGGTCTGGTTGGGGAATTGGGTGAAAACACACTCGGTGTTAAAACTCGATTTGGACGGATGTGGATTCCTCGTTTCGGGGATCTACGTGTGAGGATTTTGGATGAAGCTCACAAGACTCGATACTCCATTCATCCTGGCGCCACAAAGATGTATCATGATATGAAGAAAGATTATTATGGTCGGGTATGAAGCGTGACGTGGTAGAGTATGTGAGTAAGTGCCTTACTTGTTTGAAAGTGAAGGCCGAACATCAGAAGCCATATGGGAAGATCCAACCTTTAGATATACCGGAATGGAAGTAGGAGCACATCACGATGGATTTCATTACAAAGCTACAACGTACTCCAAAAGGGTACAATGCCATACGGGTGATTGTTGACCGCTTGACGAAGAGTGCTCACTTTCTACCAATTTGTGAGACATATTCATCTGAGAGGTTGGCTGACTTGTTCATCAAGGAGATTGTAACTCGTCATGGTGTGCCGGTGTCCATTGTGTCTGATCGTGACACCCGGTTTACGTCTAAATTCTGGAAGAAATTCCACGATGCCATGGGGACGAGGTTAGATATTAGCACGGCTTATCATCCCCAAACTGATGGTTAGTCAGAAAGGACCATTCAGACACTGGAAGACATGCTTCGGGCATGAATGATTAATTTTGGGGGAAGTTGGGACGACCACTTACCGTTAGCTGAATTCTCATACAACTACAACTATCATCCAGCATTGGTATGCCACGACCACTTACCGTTAGCTGAATTCTCGTACAACAACAACTATCATCCAGCATTGGTATGCCACCATACGAGATGCTATACGGTAAGAGATGCAGAACACCCGTTTGTTGGGGTGATATTGGTCGAAAGGAATTGGGGAGCGTCGAGACAATCGAGGCTACGATTGAGAAGCTTGAGAAGATTAAAGCCTTCATGAAGGCAGCCAAAGATAGACAGAGGTCGTATGCCGATAAACAACACAGACCGATCGAGTTCCAGGTGGGTGATCGGGTTATGTTGAAGGTCTCACCTTGGAAGGGTATTATCCGATTCAGGAACGAGGTAAGCTAAGCCCGAGATACATAGGACCTTTTTGAATCATTGCTCGAGTAGGAGAGGTGGCCTATAGATTAGAGTTACAAGATGGGTTAAGTGGAATTCACCCGACATTCCATGTATCTCATCTGAGAAAGTGCTTAGCTGATGAAGACATGATGTTCCATTGGAGGACATTGAAGTAGATGAAAGGCTCAATTATGTGGAGCAACCAGTGGTAATCATCGATCGTAAAGAAAAGAGGCTGCGAAATAAAGTGGTTCCTCTTGTGCATGTACAGTGGAAGCATAGGAAGGGATCCGAGTCTACATGGGAGACTGAGTAGGAGATGAGGCAGTATTATCCTCATCTGTTCGAGGAATAACAGATTTTGGGAACGAAACCTATATAAGGGGGTGGACTTGTAACACCCGGTTATTTTTTTAAAAGACAAGATATGAGGAATAAAAGAAATAAGGGCAATTAAGTCCAAATGGAGGGACTAAAAGTGTCCAAAAAGGACAAAATTTTGTAAAAGTGGGTGTAAAGGTGGGCATGGCCGCCCACCCTCACTTCACATCAACATCTTCTTTGTTTTTAGAGAGAGAGAGAGCAGGGGAAACTCTCGGCTTGTAGAAGAAGTGAACGAATTCAAGGTAAGAATTCGTGGTTTTTATGTGTTTATGACGGGTTTTATCCTGGTTGTATGCATATGTGCTTATGTGTTTGTGTATGTGCTCGGGTGTGTATGTTTGATGTTGTTTTAGGTGTTGAACTCATTGCAAGCGTATTAGAAAGGAAGAAACACCCAAGTTGCATCAGGTGAGTTCTAGACCCCGGTTTTACTTGTTTTAAACTATCTTTGAGGCTAAAAATGTATTTAAAATGATTTTCGAAGCTTATATATGTTTACCTGTATGTAATGTGCATGATTAGATGTTGATTCTTGAATGCTTATAGGTTGTTCATGTTTAGAATAGCCACATTAAGCTTAGAATAGATGGGTTGATGATTGGGTTTGAAAACATACTGGAAACATGTTGAACTGAAGGTCCATGCGCCTAGATAAGGCTCATGCGCCTGAAAATGCCTTAGAAAGAATTTAGTGTAATCCATGCGCCTAAACAGTAGCCCATGCGCCTAAGATTGCCTTAGAAATGTTTAAGTACAGCCCATGCGCCTGAACAGTGGTCCATGCGCCTAGAAATGTTAACCGGACGAATAAGTGTAGGGCCATGCGCCTCAATAGTGCCCATGCGCCCAAGTTACTCATGCGCCTAAGTGTCCATGCGTCTGAATTATCCATGCTTCTAAGTGTTCATACGCACAAATAGTGCCCATGCGCCTGAATAGTTCATGCGCCTAAAGTGATAAATGATTAAGTGTTGGCTGATGCGCCTACATAGTGATGAAACGCCCGAACAGGGCTCATGCGCCCAAATAGTTCCCATGCGCCTAAGCACCTAGAATATTTTAAAGAATTTTCTAGGAGTCTGTGCTTTAGGGTTTTGACCAAGGTTGACTAAGAGCTTATAATGATGATGTTTCATGCATTGTATGATTTTTATGATTGTTCCTTATTACTTTTTTGCTATTATAATTATTATTATTACTTATAGTGTGTGACTTTACATGGTATGTTATTATTGTAACGTAAAGTATATAGTAATAATAAAGTGACAGAGCAATAAAGAAAAGAAGAGGAACATTAATAAAATGTTAACAAGTCTTTCAAGCTTATAGGAGGGACACGACCGTGTTGTCGTTAGCTCAACTGTGTTGCGGGTTAGCTACCTGGGTGATTGGGTTGGCTTTGTACACAATACACAAAATCCTTTCGGGGGATACAGTTGACCCTTTCGAGGGATATAGTTGAGCCTTTCGAGGGATATAGATGGCATCACCCGTTTTCCATTGCGTATATAGTTGGGGTATTACTCATTGGTCCATACAGACAGTGAAAGATAAAAAGAAAATTTTACAGAACATACAAGGCATACAGTAAAGAGACGAACTGTATCTGTTCATATAGTTAATGCGTGCTCACATATACAGTACAGAGTTGTATTTTTTAGAAAAGAGTATTTTCTTATACAACATATACAAAGTATTTTATTACATTTAAAACTAGAACTCACTCAGCAACACTGACTTTTATTCATTTTCAGTTGGCAGGTAATTATTGCTAAGGATGGCACGATGGTGAAGCTACTCGGCAGAGAAAGTCTGACATCCATTCGTACTCTATGGTGTTGTTGTTTTGTAATGCATATAAGCAATTCTTTTGTAAATGTAATGATGACTTTGGTTTACTTGTTTTAAACTATCTTTGAGGCAAAAAATGTATTTAAAACGATTTTCAAAGCTTATATATGTTTACCTGTATGTAATGTGCATGATTAGATGTTGATTCTTGAATGCTTATAGGTTGTTCATGTTTAGAATAGCCACATTAAGCTTAGAATAGATGGGTTGATGATTGGGTTTGAAAACATACTGGAAACATGTTGAACTGAAGGTCCATGCGCCTAGATAAGGCTCATGCGCCTGAAAATGCCTTAGAAAGAATTTAGTGTAATCCATGCGCCTAAACAGTAGCCCATGCGCCTAAGATTGCCTTAGAAATGTTTAAGTACAGCCCATGCGCCTGAACAGTGGTCCATGCGCCTAGAAATGTTAACCGGACGAATAAGTGTAGGGCCATGCGCCTCAATAGTGCCCATGCGCCCAAGTTACTCATGCGCCTAAGTGTCCATGCGTCTGAATTATCCATGCTTCTAAGTGTTCATACGCACAAATAGTGCCCATGCGCCTGAATAGTTCATGCGCCTAAAGTGATAAATGATTAAGTGTTGGCTGATGTGCCTACATAGTGATGAAACGCCCGAACAGGCTCATGCGCCCAAATAGTTCCCATGCGCCTAAGCACCTAGAATATTTTAAAGAATTTTCTAGGAGTCTGTGCTTTAGGGTTTTGACCAAGGTTGACTAAGAGCTTATTAATGATGATGTTTCATGCATTGTATGATTGTTTATGATTGTTCCTTATTACTTTTTTGCTATTATAATTATTATTATTACTTATAGTGTGTGACTTTACATGGTATGTTATTATTGTAACGTAAAGTATATAGTAATAATAAGTGACAGAGCAATAAAGAAAAGAAGAGGAACATTAATAAAATGTTAACAAGTCTTTCAAGCTTATAGGAGGGACACGACCGTGTTGTCGTTAGCTCAACTGTGTTGCGGGTTAGCTACCTGGGTGATTGGGTTGGCTTTGTACACAATACACAAAATCCTTTCGGGGGATACAGTTGACCCTTTCGAGGGATATAGTTGAGCCTTTCGAGGGATATAGATGGCATCACCCGTTTTCCATTGCGTATATAGTTGGGGTATTACTCATTGGTCCATACAGACAGTGAAAGATAAAAAGAAAATTTTACAGAACATACAAGGCATACAGTAAAGAGAACGAACTGTATCTGTTCATATAGTTAATGCGTGCTCACATATACAGTACAGAGTTGTATTTTTTAGAAAAGAGTATTTTCTTATACAACATATACAAAGTATTTTATTACATTTAAAACTAGAACTCACTCAGCAACACTGACTTTTATTCATTTTCAGTTGGCAGGTAATTATTGCTGAGGATGGCACGATGGTGAAGCTACTCGGCAGAGAAAGTCTGACATCCATTCGTACTCTATGGTGTTGTTGTTTTGTAATGCATATAAGCAATTCTTTTGTAAATGTAATGATGACTTTGGTTTACTTGTTTTAAACTATCTTTGAGGCAAAAAATGTATTTAAAACGATTTTCAAAGCTTATATATGTTTACCTGTATGTAATGTGCATGATTAGATGTTGATTCTTGAATGCTTATAGGTTGTTCATGTTTAGAATAGCCACATTAAGCTTAGAATAGATGGGTTGATGATTGGTTTGAAAACATACTGGAAACATGTTGAACTGAAGGTCCATGCGCCTAGATAAGGCTCATGCGCCTGAAAATGCCTTAGAAAGAATTTAGTGTAATCCATGCGCCTAAACAGTAGCCCATGCGCCTAAGATTGCCTTAGAAATGTTTAAGTACAGCCCATGCGCCTGAACAGTGGTCCATGCGCCTAGAAATGTTAAC
Source organism: Flaveria trinervia (assembly GCA_025506515.1). Taxonomy (NCBI): domain Eukaryota; kingdom Viridiplantae; phylum Streptophyta; class Magnoliopsida; order Asterales; family Asteraceae; genus Flaveria; species Flaveria trinervia. The sequence goes on along the minus strand of CM046456.1, from coordinate 60,654,313 downwards.
CGGACGAATAAGTGTAGGGCCATGCGCCTCAATAGTGCCCATGCGCCCAAGTTACTCATGCGCCTAAGTGTCCATGCGTCTGAATTATCCATGCTTCTAAGTGTTCATACGCACAAATAGTGCCCATGCGCCTGAATAGTTCATGCGCCTAAAGTGATAATGATTAAGTGTTGGCTGATGCGCCTACATAGTGATGAAACGCCCGAACAGGGCTCATGCGCCCAAATAGTTCCCATGCGCCTAAGCACCTAGAATATTTTAAAGAATTTTCTAGGAGTCTGTGCTTTAGGGTTTTGACCAAGGTTGACTAAGAGCTTATTAATGATGATGTTTCATGCATTGTATGATTGTTTATGATTGTTCCTTATTACTTTTTTGCTATTATAATTATTATTATTACTTATAGTGTGTGACTTTACATGGTATGTTATTATTGTAACGTAAAGTATATAGTAATAATAAAGTGACAGAGCAATAAAGAAAAGAAGAGGAACATTAATAAAATGTTAACAAGTCTTTCAAGCTTATAGGAGGGACACGACCGTGTTGTCGTTAGCTCAACTGTGTTGCGGGTTAGCTACCTGGGTGATTGGGTTGGCTTTGTACACAATACACAAAATCCTTTCGGGGGATACAGTTGACCCTTTCGAGGGATATAGTTGAGCCTTTCGAGGGATATAGATGGCATCACCCGTTTTCCATTGCGTATATAGTTGGGGTATTACTCATTGGTCCATACAGACAGTGAAAGATAAAAAGAAAATTTTACAGAACATACAAGGCATACAGTAAAGAGAACGAACTGTATCTGTTCATATAGTTAATGCGTGCTCACATATACAGTACAGAGTTGTATTTTTTAGAAAAGAGTATTTTCTTATACAACATATACAAAGTATTTTATTACATTTAAAACTAGAACTCACTCAGCAACACTGACTTTTATTCATTTTCAGTTGGCAGGTAATTATTGCTGAGGATGGCACGATGGTGAAGCTACTCGGCAGAGAAAGTCTGACATCCATTCGTACTCTATGGTGTTGTTGTTTTGTAATGCATATAAGCAATTCTTTTGTAAATGTAATGATGACTTTGGTTTACTTGTTTTAAACTATCTTTGAGGCAAAAAATGTATTTAAAACGATTTTCAAAGCTTATATATGTTTACCTGTATGTAATGTGCATGATTAGATGTTGATTCTTGAATGCTTATAGGTTGTTCATGTTTAGAATAGCCACATTAAGCTTAGAATAGATGGGTTGATGATTGGGTTTGAAAACATACTGGAAACATGTTGAACTGAAGGTCCATGCGCCTAGATAAGGCTCATGCGCCTGAAAATGCCTTAGAAAGAATTTAGTGTAATCCATGCGCCTAAACAGTAGCCCATGCGCCTAAGATTGCCTTAGAAATGTTAAGTACAGCCCATGCGCCTGAACAGTGGTCCATGCGCCTAGAAATGTTAACCGGACGAATAAGTGTAGGGCCATGCGCCTCAATAGTGCCCATGCGCCCAAGTTACTCATGCGCCTAAGTGTCCATGCGTCTGAATTATCCATGCTTCTAAGTGTTCATACGCACAAATAGTGCCCATGCGCCTGAATAGTTCATGCGCCTAAAGTGATAAATGATTAAGTGTTGGCTGATGTGCCTACATAGTGATGAAACGCCCGAACAGGGCTCATGCGCCCAAATAGTTCCCATGCGCCTAAGCACCTAGAATATTTTAAAGATTTTCTAGGAGTCTGTGCTTTAGGGTTTTGACCAAGGTTGACTAAGAGCTTATTAATGATGATGTTTCATGCATTGTATGATTGTTTATGATTGTTCCTTATTACTTTTTTGCTATTATAATTATTATTATTACTTATAGTGTGTGACTTTACATGGTATGTTATTATTGTAACGTAAAGTATATAGTAATATAAAGTGACAGAGCAATAAAGAAAAGAAGAGGAACATTAATAAAATGTTAACAAGTCTTTCAAGCTTATAGGAGGGACACGACCGTGTTGTCGTTAGCTCAACTGTGTTGCGGGTTAGCTACCTGGGTGATTGGGTTGGCTTTGTACACAATACACAAAATCCTTTCGGGGGATACAGTTGACCCTTTCGAGGGATATAGTTGAGCCTTTCGAGGGATATAGATGGCATCACCCGTTTTCCATTGCGTATATAGTTGGGGTATTACTCATTGGTCCATACAGACAGTGAAAGATAAAAAGAAAATTTTACAGAACATACAAGGCATACAGTAAAGAGAACGAACTGTATCTGTTCATATAGTTAATGCGTGCTCACATATACAGTACAGAGTTGTATTTTTTAGAAAAGAGTATTTTCTTATACAACATATACAAAGTATTTTATTACATTTAAAACTAGAACTCACTCAGCAACACTGACTTTTATTCATTTTCAGTTGGCAGGTAATTATTGCTGAGGATGGCACGATGGTGAAGCTACTCGGCAGAGAAAGTCTGACATCCATTCGTACTCTATGGTGTTGTTGTTTTGTAATGCATATAAGCAATTCTTTTGTAAATGTAATGATGACTTTGGTTTACTTGTTTTAAACTATCTTTGAGGCAAAAAATGTATTTAAAACGATTTTCAAAGCTTATATATGTTTACCTGTATGTAATGTGCATGATTAGATGTTGATTCTTGAATGCTTATAGGTTGTTCATGTTTAGAATAGCCACATTAAGCTTAGAATAGATGGGTTGATGATTGGGTTTGAAAACATACTGGAAACATGTTGAACTGAAGGTCCATGCGCCTAGATAAGGCTCATGCGCCTGAAAATGCCTTAGAAAGAATTTAGTGTAATCCATGCGCCTAAACAGTAGCCCATGCGCCTAAGATTGCCTTAGAAATGTTTAAGTACAGCCCATGCGCCTGAACAGTGGTCCATGCGCCTAGAAATGTTAACCGGACGAATAAGTGTAGGGCCATGCGCCTCAATAGTGCCCATGCGCCCAAGTTACTCATGCGCCTAAGTGTCCATGCGTCTGAATTATCCATGCTTCTAAGTGTTCATACGCACAAATAGTGCCCATGCGCCTGAATAGTTCATGCGCCTAAAGTGATAAATGATTAAGTGTTGGCTGATGCGCCTACATAGTGATGAAACGCCCGAACAGGGCTCATGCGCCCAAATAGTTCCCATGCGCCTAAGCACCTAGAATATTTTAAAGAATTTTCTAGGAGTCTGTGCTTTAGGGTTTTGACCAAGGTTGACTAAGAGCTTATTAATGATGATGTTTCATGCATTGTATGATTGTTTATGATTGTTCCTTATTACTTTTTTGCTATTATATTATTATTATTACTTATAGTGTGTGACTTTACATGGTATGTTATTATTGTAACGTAAAGTATATAGTAATAATAAAGTGACAGAGCAATAAAGAAAAGAAGAGGAACATTAATAAAATGTTAACAAGTCTTTCAAGCTTATAGGAGGGACACGACCGTGTTGTCGTTAGCTCAACTGTGTTGCGGGTTAGCTACCTGGGTGATTGGGTTGGCTTTGTACACAATACACAAAATCCTTTCGGGGGATACAGTTGACCCTTTCGAGGGATATAGTTGAGCCTTTCGAGGGATATAGATGGCATCACCCGTTTTCCATTGCGTATATAGTTGGGGTATTACTCATTGGTCCATACAGACAGTGAAAGATAAAAAGAAAATTTTACAGAACATACAAGGCATACAGTAAAGAGAACGAACTGTATCTGTTCATATAGTTAATGCGTGCTCACATATACAGTACAGAGTTGTATTTTTTAGAAAAGAGTATTTTCTTATACAACATATACAAAGTATTTTATTACATTTAAAACTAGAACTCACTCAGCAACACTGACTTTTATTCATTTTCAGTTGGCAGGTAATTATTGCTGAGGATGGCACGATGGTGAAGCTACTCGGCAGAGAAAGTCTGACATCCATTCGTACTCTATGGTGTTGTTGTTTTGTAATGCATATAAGCAATTCTTTTGTAAATGTAATGATGACTTTGGTTTACTTGTTTTAAACTATCTTTGAGGCAAAAAATGTATTTAAAACGATTTTCAAAGCTTATATATGTTTACCTGTATGTAATGTGCATGATTAGATGTTGATTCTTGAATGCTTATAGGTTGTTCATGTTTAGAATAGCCACATTAAGCTTAGAATAGATGGGTTGATGATTGGGTTTGAAAACATACTGGAAACATGTTGAACTGAAGGTCCATGCGCCTAGATAAGGCTCATGCGCCTGAAAATGCCTTAGAAAGAATTTAGTGTAATCCATGCGCCTAAACAGTAGCCCATGCGCCTAAGATTGCCTTAGAAATGTTTAAGTACAGCCCATGCGCCTGAACAGTGGTCCATGCGCCTGAACAGTGGTCCATGCGCCTAGAAATGTTAGCCGGACGAATAAGTGTAGGGCCATGCGCCCCAATAGTGCCCATGCGCCCAAGTTACTCATGCGCCTAAGTGTCCATGCGTCTGAATTATCCATGCGTCTAAGTGTTCATACGCACAAATAGTGCCCATGCGCCTGAATAGTTCATGCGCCTAAAGTGATAAATGATTAAGTGTTGGCTGATGCGCCTACATAGTGATGAAACGCCCGAACAGGGCTTATGCGACCAAATAGTTCCCATGCGCCTAAGCACCTAGAAAATTTTAAAGAACTTTCTAGGAGTCTGTGCTTTAGGGTTTTGACCAAGGTTGACTAAGAGCTTATTAATGATGATGTTTCATGCATGGTATGATTGTTTATGATTGTTCCTTATTACTTTTTTGCTATTATTATTATTATTATTACTTATAGTGTGTGACTTTACATGGTATGTTATTATTGTAACGTAAAGTATATAGTAATAATAAAGTGAAAGAGCAATAAATAAAAGAAGAGGAACATTAATAAAATGTTAACAAGTCTTTCAAGCTTATATGAGGGACACGACCGTGTTGTCGTTAGCTCAACTGTGTTGCGGGTTAGCTACCTGGGTGATTGGGTTGGCTTTGTACACAATACACAAAACCCTTTCGGGGGATACAGTTGACCTTTCGAGGGATATAGTTGAGCCTTTCGAGGGATATAGATGGCATCACCCGTTTTCCATTGCGTATATAGTTGGGGTATTGCTCATTGGTCCATACAGACAGTGAAAGATAAAAAGAAAAGTTTACAGAACATACAAGGCATATAGTAAAGAGAACGAACTGTATCTGTTCATATAGTTAATGCGTGCTCACATATACAGTACAGAGTTGTATTTTTTAGAAAAGAGTATTTTCTTATACAACATATACAAAGTATTTTATTACTTTTAAAACTAGAACTCACTCAGCAACACTGACTTTTATTCATTTTCAGTTGGCAGGTAATTATTGCTGAGGATGGCACGATGGTGAAGCTACTCGGCAGAGAAAGTCTGACATCCATTCGTACTCTATGGTGTTGTTGTTTTGTAATGCATATAAGCAATTCTTTTGTAAATAGTTAATGATGATGTATTGCTTAACAACAGTGTTTTAAATGTAATGAATGGGTTTTTGATAAATCATTTCTGCTGCTTAAGTTTGTATAATTAAATGTTTAATGTTTTAACTGTTATGATTAACCAACTGTGAGGTTTCTACGAATGGGGCCTTACAATAACCAGTTTGATAGTTCTTCAATCTTGAAAGTACTTCTAGAGGTAACCCTTTACACATGAGAGAGTAAGCTTTAACATCATTCTTCACCTTCTTTAAGTCATCACCAATTAAGCTATCTTCAGGATATGGTTCTTGAGTTTCTTTAGTATAAACAAATCCTTTAGCAGGCCCATCTGAGGTGATTGGAATGTGAGGTCCTGTTTCAATTGACTTCCACAGATTAGTATAAATTGAGTTCAAATGATGTTTTAATCTGAGTGACCAATTTTTAAAATCGGCTTGATTCTTTAGCTTTGATACTCTGTTTTCTGAATCTTCAGACTTAGCCATGATTAAGTTTTTTATTCAAGAAAATATACTATTTTTGATGTTTTAGTTTTGAAAAGAAATAAAGAAATGAAAATATTTTTGGATTTTTGGATTTTTGAAAAAATTCTGAGTATTAAGTGATAAGTCTAAATTAGATGCGTCTGAACAATAGTGATATGCCCGCACAGTGATGAAACGTCTAAACAGTAGAGAACTCCCTAACTTCGTTTGCAAGTGTAGAAACGCCTGGAACAGTTGTCAAACACCTAAACAGTTGTCAAACGCCCAAATAGTGTTGATGTGCCTGAATAGTATCAAAACGCCTGAATAGTTCCAAAGCGCCTGAGACTTTGACTTTTGAAAAACATCTGAATCAGTGCTAATACGTCCACACAGTGTCAAAACAACTACTCTGAAAACGGCTAAATAGTGTTAAAGCGTCTGAATAGTGTTCATGTGCCTAAACACTTAGGTATTTTTTAGATGATTTCAACACCTCAAACACCTAATTCATAACAACATGATCTTAACCAATTTTCCAATAACTTGATAAAATGATCTTAAACTCTTCAATCAAGCCACAATAACACTGATTAACAATCCTTTAACTTCATATCTTCCAATTAACAACAATTGAGACTTAATTTTGCAAAAGTCAGTGTGCGAATAAGATAAACAGTTCGAACACAAAATTTGACAAAAACTCAAATTGTTGATGTAAATTCACTCAATTGAGATTCAAATCATGTTTCTAGTGATGAAAGACAACTAAATCATCAACTATTTGCACAATTGCGATCAAATCACAGATTCAAGTGATCAAAAATGCTCAAAAAGTCGTTTTTGATCTTCAATCACTGAACCGAAAGCTCTGACACCATTTGATAGGTTCAAATGGATCAATCTATGATTGATATCAAGCAATTGACGATAATATGAACAATGTAATCAAACAAACAAATATCAGAAAAATTCATAGAGTTTTCATTTATATTAGCTGGATTACAAAATGCAAATTGAGAGAAAATATCTAAAGTCGTTACCTGCACATACATAGCAATCCTATTTATACTAATAATCAAGAAAACAAAAAGGAACATATATTTACACAATAAGTCTCTAAACTATAACAAAACTTATCTAAAGACTAAAATGCTAATCTTTCTAGGTTTCTAATAATAGTTTTAAAAGTTAATTAGACACGTACATAAATAATATGAGATGAATAGTTTTAAAAGTTAACTATACAAAGCACATAAAATTGATAAATTAATGTGATTAGAAAGTAATGCGGTCTTAAGCAATAGTCATAAGTAAATTATACATTTCAAAAGTTATAAATAATTTTAAATATACTTTGAACAACTTAAGATATTTTTATTTGCTTGATCTACTTTGTTTTATTTTTTACACAATTTTAACGAACATAAATGTATGAGTTGGTTAAGAAAACAAACCATTATTTGTGTTTTTGTGAATTTTTTACACCACCTTATGATTATGATTATAACTTAACTTGTCTGATAAAAACTATTTCTAAGCACCAAGATATTAACAGAGTACATGTTTAAAAAATTTTCTTTTAGCATTGCCCAAACGTACACGCACTACTATGGAACCGAGCAATGTTGCATCAAAGAGTAGTTTCAAGCTCAAAACATGTTCTTGTAAATATTACATGGGCAGACATATATAGGTTACTCAATCCTAATCGATTTAACACTGTTCACTATGAATTTTTAACACCGACCACATTAAACTTTGACATCGACCCTTACGAAAATAACACCAACCCTAATAAATCAATTTAACATTTCAAAATTTACAAACATAAACTTGTCAAAAAATAATTAACACATTTTTTAAAATATATACCCAAATACACAATAGCTATATAAATAATTTAGCTCATTACCTCACTGATTCTTATAAACCAAATTAAATAAATACTCAATAACTATTTAAAGCAATTAACACCATTACACCATTACACCATTAGTCCAACAATTAAAAATTAAACTAATGAAAACCTTAAAGGAAAGATCACTTGACGAAAAAAATTTCTGAGCACTACCAAGTACACTCCCTCGTCTCTCAAATCCAATTCTAAGTTACCTCAAATCCCTTAATTTAAAATTTTGTTTCTAAATATCATCTTCTTTAAGGTTTCTTTATTATTTGATTATTTGCTAGATTAAATATTATATTATTAATTTATAGACTAATATATTTGAGTTATTACTTGAATATGTCTTCGAATGTTTAAATAGTTGACGAAAATAATGCAACCCTTGATACATTATTTGACTAGGTGTTTGAATGTTAATTAGTTGACGAGAATTATGCAGCCTAACCTAATTTGTATCGAACTATAGTTAATACTAGTTATAGATTTCCAATAATTTACAACATCCATGAAAAAAAAGAATTCTAAGTCCGTCATTACATACGAAAAAAGAGAAAAAGATGATTGTTGGTAACCAATTTTGACTTCTTTCTCTATTTTATGTTTGTGATTGTTTTTTAGAGTTCGCATTCAGTTGCATTTAAGGGAATGACAAGTCTCATTCCAAGAAACTATTGCGCATTTGTTTAGTTTTCTATATTTAAAATTTTTAGATAATTTGTTTAAAGAAACTAAACATTGGAACAAATTTTGACTTTATCTTCGTTAATACTAGTCATCCCCATGACTGGTCGTCATCCGCATTGGATAACCATCAATCACTGTAAGGTTTTATGTAAGGTTAATACACTTAAAATATTCTATGTCTTTTCTACATGCATGCACTTAAGTGTAGAGTAGAAATGCTTCAAAAGTTTTACACCCTACATCAAAATTATTTTAAGTGTAAAATCTTCCGAAACTAAGACCAACATCTTTCGAAGCTTCAAAGACAAAGTCTTTCAAAGCCAAGAAATGAATACTGATTTCTTTTGAAGACTTTTTGATACATGTTTTATCTCATGTACTTTTCCATAAAGTTGGACCACTTTTCGCTGCAACTCTGTTGACTCACAAACTTTCACAAGTTGGTGAAAAGACCCATGTTTTTTGTAACTGTATATTGAGATTTTAAGTCTGTTGCTTTCTACTTTATGTACTTTTATTCTTTTTGTAATATAATAGGATGTGAGCTATGGCATGTCATAGTCACTAGTCAAAAGACAATATGTCTTTTGACTCTACATTTGATTTTGTTGTTGTCTAGATCAAATGTTTCCAGCTGGCTTTCTAAGTATGGCCGATTGTAGAATGTAGTATAAAGTATCTCAGGTCTTGTATCTTTTCTTATGTTTTTAAAACTTGTAAAAGAACTTGGGAGCAATATACAACATTCTTGAAAACCAATTTACTTGTGTTGTTTGTTCTTGTTCTATCTCATATTTACTTCTGTTCTAAGTATCATATCATATTGTTTCTAGTTCCCTATTTGATATGTTAAGTGTTCTATAACACTCTCCTCATTATGTGTTGTGTTGTAAGTAACCATCCCTTAAACGGTCCTATATTCACATTCACATATTTTGGGATATTTTCTTATGTTCACCTATTATTCAAGAAAATAGGTGTTGTGTTGTAAGTTATTCCTATTGATATTAATCATATTCAAAGTTAATAAGGATTTCAATATGCTTTAATTGCCCAAATATCCTATTACTTTGCTTATACCACTGCATGTTATGTTAGTTTGCTTTATGTTTGTACCAGCTTACGTTGCTTAATGCATTTCATGGTTAAATTAGCTTGTTTTGTGCTTGTGTCAGCTTGCTTTTGCTTATTGCTTTGCATGGTTATATAGCTTGCTATATGCTTGTATTAGCTTGCTTTATTTAGTGTACTGCATGGTTAAGCTAGCTTGCTTTGTGCTTGTACCAACTTTCTTTGATTAGTGCAATGCATGATTATGTTAGCTTGCTTTGTGCATGTATTATGTAATATTTGCCCATTTTAAAAAATCTAAACCCGAATCTGTTTGGGTCAAGTTGAAAATCAAATTTGTTATCTAGTTATTTGATTTATCTTAATGTTTCAAAAACAATAAAGGCTTTAAAATATACAACTAAAATAAATAATAAAATTTAACTTAAATTTATAATTTATAAAATAAATTTATAATAATAAAATCAAATTTGTTATCTAGTTATTTGTTATCTAGTTATTTGACTTAATCAATTTAACTTAAATTCTATAATTTATAAAATAAATTTATAATGCTAAAAGGTTATTAATATCTATAAGGCTTTAAAATATACAACTAAAATAAATAATAAAATTACAAGTTTTTGTAATATTTATAAAGTCTATAATGATTTAATAAAAAGGAGTTAAATTAAAATTAGAGTCTTAAAAAATTTATTTAAATTGTAATTTTTAATTATTTAAATTATTTATTTTATATTCATTTCAAATTCTAATCATAAGTCCATTTTGAAAGACTTGTAACTCACCATTAACAACATTCATAACCTCCTCATAACCTCAACTATAAAATCAAGGTTTAGGCCTCACTTTTCATTTGCTCATTCTCTAGAAATCCACACACAAGCCTTTCATCATCCTTTGGTTATGATCAATTTCAAAACTTTTCTTTTATAATTAGTTTCAAGAATTTTCTAATATTAAGGTAATCTTTTATTGCTTATATATTATGCATTTTTATATTGGTTCAATCATCCTAACATCCAAAATATTTTCATGTTCTTACTTTTAATCTTTCTTTTACCGAATATCTTTTAGTTTAATCATTATCATTTGATCATTAACCTTCTAACATTCACTAACCATATAATAATCACTAACATTTCTAAATCAAGCTAAGAACATACTAATGTAAACAAAGAATTTTGTTTGCATATGGACGGCAATGCTGCCACATTCAGTTATTCCACAAGATTATTTCTCTAAATGATGGCTATGCCAAAGTTTTGGAATATTTTTTATAACACAAATGAAGTCTAATATACCATATATCAACATAATAATTTTTCTAACCCGTTTCATGCTTTAGCAATTTTAAAAGTGCACATAAGTGCCTTACTATATATTTGACAGAATATAGTCTGATTTCAACTAACCATAATTTGGTCATAACAAACTAAAATTGAGTAAACTCAGACTCCAATATTAAGTTCATCGAATAACCTTTTCAATGACAATTTATACGTCTTCAAACTCAATCGGACGATGTCACATCCCAACCTTGACGGTGGAATCGTCGAGATGTGAGGGTTAAGATTGTTCACAACCACATAACGCTATATTTAAATGTAAATATTAAAATTATAAGTTTCAAAAGGAAATACAAACATAAGTCTCAAACATGAAATAAGTTCAAACATAAATCAACACATAACATAACATTTTATTTACCCTTTTTCATCGACTTGCAACTCGATGAAAACCTCCCTTCCGAGCATTATTAACTTCAATTGATCAAGGGCTTTGCATCAGGATCCACATCCGAAACTATCCTCAAGGTTAATTTGATTAACATCGTCATTTGATTATTGTTTGGACACAAGACGCTCGCGACTGTTCCTGGTGTCTTTTGCATCAATTCGAACTCAAATCAAGTAAGTGAACACATCAATACACTCGAAATCACATGGGTAATCAAAGCCCCATGTTTATTTCAGACAAAGATATCAAATCAAACTTCAATTTGATCAAAGAAAGTTCTAGGGTTCATGTAAATTGGGGGAAACCTTTTTAACTCGGGTTTAAAATCAATTGGAAACCAATATAAACCACGGCTGAGGCCTTGGTTCACTGGTTCCATGTTCACCTTCCAACCTAGAGGTCACGGGTTCGAACCCGGTGACCTCCAACATTTTTCTAATGTTTTGCCACTTTTTAAAATATATAAAAAATTCTAAAAATTATAAAAAATTATTTTTATAAACTTCGTGTAGTTTAAACCATGGAGATATTTTCTCTAAGTTTATTTATAAAAATATCCTTATATTTCATTTAAAATTTTAAAAGGAAGGTTGTAGTTAATATAAATTTTATAAAATTTACACTTAAAATACTAGTTATTATTCAACCATTGTTTATTTAGCTGTCGATTAAATTGTGTCCATTTTTATTACAAAACCTTAATTAAACTTTATGAATAATACAAAATTATTATAAATGTTATTCTTATTGTATATCTTTATATAAAATATAGGTATATTGTTCTCACGAAAATATAATTGTTTCCCCAATTGTTAAATATAATTGATAAAACCCCAAACATCAAATTGAACCTAGTCCATGTTAATTCATTAACTTATTGTAAAACTTTAACCTTGTGAACATATATATTTAGGTGTCTTGTGATGATTCACGTTGGAACAACACCTATTATTATTCTAATTAATCATCGTCTTGATATTTATTTGACCATGTGAGTTTCCTTACCTATTTTTATCTTTTCACACTATTTTGGAGTGAAATATGATTACTTATACATAATACACTTATAAACATTTGAGACTTGTAATTCACTTGCAATTCATCTTATTATTTTTTCATGGTTATTTGTGTGTTATAAGTGATTATATGAGATACATAGTTTGTTTACAATTATTAACTATTGCTAGCTTGGCGACGTCTTAGATCTTTGGGCCTGACAAGCCTATTTGGTGCTAAAGTCGACGTATTGCCGACTCCTGATGACGTATGCTTGTTCATCATGGGAACCAAATACACTTAGCCAATCTTATATACTTGTAATCAAGTCGAGGTTTGGTTGTAATGATATGTGTTCTATAACCTTACTAACTTATGACCTATGACATGAATTGCTACTTGTAACCTTATTATTATTATTATGTATGAAAACCTTGGAAACTCACCAACTATTGTAGTTGACCTTTATTTTTATCATGTTTCAGGTCATCCTCAAGTTTAAAGTGAACTTTGAAGCTTGCAATAAAACTAGGACTTGGACCTAGTTAAATAAATAAAATGTTATGTTATGTGTTGATTTATGTTTGAACTTATTTCATGTTTGAGACTTATGTTTGTATTTTCTTGTGAAACTTATAATTTTAATATTTACATTTAAATATAGTGTTATGTGGTTGTGAACAATATTTACCCTCGCATCTCGACGTTTCCGCCGTCAAGGTTGGGGTGTGACAGACGACTCAACAATAGTCTTCACAAGATAAATGCGCATTTCAACACCTTCTGTCTTGTGCTGCTATTTTGACTTATTTACGGGTCTTTTCGTAAAAATGACGAAAGTTATCCGGAAGACTCTAAAATAGTCAACAATAAATTTTTATAATTTTATGAAACCATTTTTTATTTTTAAAACCTATTCAAACACATACCAAACATTCTGTCCAGAATCTAGAATTGGTGTAATAATCAATTTTCAATTTGTCTTTCACTTTTTGACATTCTCTAAATGGCCTAACTTCTTGTAATGAATTCCGACCTCAAGTTATTTTTTTTCTTTTTATCCTTTAGGATATCACCTTTGACTCTTGAACATCCAAGCTTTCTTATGTATTCTACAACCATCATTATACAATATGAGTTCTTCATGCCCCTTTTTACTTTATTTTACACCTTTTAAGGTGAAACATGTTAATCTTATAAACATACACTTTATTTTACATCTTGATACTTGTAATGCACGAGCAATTCGTTTATAAATTTTTCATGGTTATTTGAGATATTTGTGAGCCATATATGATAGCCGTCTTGTAAAATAATCATTAACTATTGCTAGCCTAGATACGTCATAGATTTATGGGCTTGACAAGCCTATTTGATGCTAAAACCGAGACTATTGCCAGCTCCTGATGACGTATGACTTGTTCATCATGGGAACCAAGTACACTTAGCTAATCGTTATAACTTGTAATGGATATCTTTATCGAGGTTTGATTTTATCATTATGCTATCTATATTCTTGCAATATTTCTTAACCTATGACTTGAGTTGCCTCTTAAACGTTGTCTTCATACGCATGTACAAATTCATGGGAACTCACCAACATTATATGTTGATCCTTTATTTTTAACATATTTCAGGATTGCTACTTGAGGACTTCTTTTTGCTTCTATAGGACTTGGACTTAGTTTAATTAAATATTTTATTAATTAAATATTTTATGTTGTTGTTTAAATCTTTGTTCTATTGTAATGACTTAATTGTCTAGTATTATTCAATGAAAAATAACATTTAATATTATTTTAACTTATTTAATTCATGAGCTATTAACAATCGTTTTACATTCGTCCGCCTCGATGATTCCGCTGTCAGCCTGGGTGTGACATATTAGCTAGTCTAGTTTTATTGTATGGTATGTTATGATATTCAACTTATGATAATGTTCACTGGGTAGGTAAGATATGTTTTTTTTAAATATTGGATGTTTCAAAGGGATTTTATGTTACCATATTACATGTTTCAAAATTGATATTCATCAAAGGTTTCAAAGGACTCATGACCAATGTTCTAAATTAAAACTAGAACTCGTTTAGCAACACTTACTTTTAGTATGAATGTTAGGTAAGTCCAAATGTAACTGAGCTGGTAATGAATGGACATGAAGAAGCTCTCGGATTAAAGACTATCTAGTTTTGAAGTTTATTTATACTATAGATTGTATAAACAATGATCCCTTGTTATGTAGTAGACTAGTGAACATGACTTATGTGTTGCTTAACTTTATGATTCAGCTGCCTATTTTAATTAATTTTTCAGTTTAAGAATTATAGTTATATATATGAAAATAGTTGTTACGACTGTTGTACAACATAAGAAGTTATTAAGTTTTTACTTTATCATGCAGTTATATACCTTTAAATAATAACAACTTAGCATTCTATTAATCTTGTGGAGTGGGTATACAATCCCAGTGGTATCGGGGTCTCTAAGAGGATACACTTAAAGTAATGAAGCCTTGGGAGGCAAGGTAGACATCATGGGCACAACCACACAAGTGTACCTAATCAATATGATATATTTTGTTTTGGGATATTGTGCCCTCATATTCGAAAATGAGATCACTTATAACCATATTTCAGGTGGATTTCTGTATAGTGGCCTTTACCAATGGGCTGCTGACAATTTTCGTCATCGATGACACTTCTTTGTTTTGTAATGTGGAAAGAAAACTCAAGAGAAAAGTGTAGAGACAATTGCTATTTATAGATCTTATAACAAAAATAAAGACAAAAAGTTGATTGAAAACATGAATGGAGTTAACTATAATTGTAGGAAACATCCATTTCACCAAGGCAAGTCTTATTTTAAATTATTTGCCTTGTCTAATAACAGCTTAGAAATAGTGAAAAGAGCGAAAATGTCTTTTGCCTCGTAAATGTTGAGTTTTTAATCAAAATGGTGTAATTATGAATTTTATTTACCAAAAAAGTATATTTGAAAAACTATTTACCAAACTAGTGTAATTTTTAAACTTTTTTTATTTTCTCTTTTATTTTCATTGGATAGTTTTAACAAGACTTATTAAATGTTTTTTTTTTCAGTTTTTTCATTTATAATTTTAAAAATATTGTTTAAATATGACTCTTTTTAGTTGTTCAGGAAAATCTTTTTTCATTTTCTTCGAAAAGTTTTATAAAAATGATTTTTTTATATTAAAATAGAAAAGTCTTTTATTTCATTTTACGAAACAAATATTATTATTGTGCATTGTTTTTTTTGTTTGGATTAAATCTAATATAATTTATAATAGTAATTTACTGTCTATAGTATATTAAATGTACGTTTATCTTCTGATAAAATTTTCATTTAGACAACATTTTGTCAGTAATAAAGAATTCACACATTAACTATCGTTTTGAGAGAGAATGCATTTTTAGATATACTTTACAACCACTAAACAATCCTAAACAAGCTAAAAAAAATATAAATATTTTCATTTGAAAGCTTACGGAAAACAAAAAATTATCTTTGATCAATCTAATCCATTATAATTAAAGAAAGTTAAAGAAATTAAAAAATAGATATTTAATAGAATGTTTAAATATTCAAAAAAAATATTGTATATAACACTTTTTAAGAGAAATAACATTTTTGGAAAACTATATAAAATTTCTATTTTAAGAACATTTTTAAAAGTTTAAACAATCATTAACAAACATTTATGAATATTTATTATGTAGGAGAGAGAAAAAATGTAAAAAACACTATTTTAGTAAATAATTTTCAAGCTACACCATTTTGATAAATAATTTTTTATCTATACTTTTTTGGAAAAAACTCCATAAATGTCTAGTAATAGCTTAGAAATGTTAGTAATAGCTTAGAAATGTTAGTAATAGCTTAGAAATGTTACATATGATGTTGAAAACTTATTAGATAAGTTTACAGTTAGAAATCTTTAATAATATGTGAGGCATGAACTAGAAATCGGTAGAAATGGGTCAATAACATCCCCAAATGCGATTGCGAGTAGTTAGTAAGACATAATTTTATTAACTGTTAGTTATATAAGAAGTGTTTGAAGGATTGAATTAAAGAGCGAAAATGAAACTTGAAGAATTGATGCAAAATAGAGGAACTTTGGACAATTTTAACTAAACCCGCTCATAAAACAAATACATAAAACTCATCGATACACACATTTCTAACCATTATTAAGAAGACCGATCGTACTAAGAATAACAATGAGACGAGTATTTATAGTCTCAGTCTCAATCTCATACTCAATTGTCAAATAGTGTCTCATCTCAATCAAGTCCAATATCCGTCGAGTGTCGATTACCCATTAGTCACTAGGCATCAACATGCCCATTAATTTGTTAAAAGTTATTTATGGGATTTTAATATTCATTTCTTACCATTTTAAAGTTAGAAAATAAAACCAAAAAAGACACTCTCAAGTATCAACTAAAAACAGTTCAAAGATATAGATAAATGATTGTTAGCCCTAAAGAATTATCCCGAAAGTTCACTAATTCCAAATTATATTTCATGGGGATAATGAAAATTTTGTAAACTATTCTGTGTGTGGCAGTAAATTTATGAATACATTAAAATAGAAGTATGGTTTGCATTTCGGATTGTACTTGCTTTATAAATAAAAAAAAAGTCATCTTGTTATATTGTTTGAAAGTAATGTTTTTATGATCTTATTGGATCAGCTAAGAAAACGGGGCTATGGCGACGACATTTGTCGTCGTCATAGGATGTGTTTGTCGTTGTCATAGCCTATGGCGACGACATATTGTCGCCATAGAAGCAGTCGCCACAGCTCCGTCGCTATAGCCCATTTTATTATTATCGCCAAAGTTGTAGTCACCACAGATTTATCTCGACGACATGTCCTCGCCATAGAGTTGTCGGTAAATAATTTCCCCTATTTAATTTTAATTAAAAATATTCTTTTTAGGCTATGGCAATGACATGTCAGGCAATGACATGTCATTGCCATAGGTCCTATATTATTTATAATTATTAAAAAAATAAAATAAAATAAATTTGACCAACACTATGGCGACGACATGTACTCGCCATAGACCAACTCCTTTTGTTTTTAGTATTTAATTTTTTATTAACTTGATTTTTTTATAATTTTCCATGTTATAAAAACAATTTATATACTAAAACGAGAGCTAATATCATAAATACCTAAAAGAAAGTTGATATGATTCGAGTTATACAAATGAAACTACTAATGCAAACATCATTTAAGTTTGAGAAAATTGCAAAAATAGTCCTTGTAGTTTGATCAAATTGCAAATTTGGTCCCCAGATTTTAAAAATTGCAAATTTAGTCCTAACATTTGGAAGTTTGTTGCAAATTTAGTCCCCGCCGTTAGTGTCCGTTAGTTTTTAACGATCTGGGGACTAAATATGCAATATGATCAAACCATAGGGACTAATTATGCAATTTGCTCTAAAAAATTAAAAAAATTGAAAATCAATAAAATTTAAAAGAAATTAAAATCAAACATAACACATTCAAATAAACATCAATAATAAAATTCAATAATATTTTAAAAGTAAAATAAAGATTAAAAAATCAAATTAAATTAAAGTAAAAATTAAAACACATGTAAAAAAAGCGAGAAGTATTGAAAAAAAGTATGCGATTAAAGTAAAAAGTTAAATAAAAACAAAAAAATAAAAATACAGCGGAATAATCATTCATAATATTCAAAATAAATATTGAAAAATCATATTAAAGTTAAAAAATTGTTTGATTTCATTTTCTTTTTTGGGATTTATACTTTCAAAAGGTTTTTGGATTCTTCGATTTAAACATGACATATGAACTTCATCAAAAGCAATTATAAAAATAAAATTTTACGCATACTTCTCATTTTATATTTTTATATGCATTCTCTTGTTACTTTTATTTACTTTTTAAAATTGGTTTGATTTTTAACCTTTATTCTATTTTTTTAATTATTTGAATCTTTTAAATTTAAATTTAAATTTTTTAATTTTTATTTGATTTTTTTAGTTTTTTTTACTTTTTGGGGAAAATTGCACAATTGGTCCCTGTGGTTTGACTATATTGCATATTTAGTCCCCAGATCGTTAAAACTAATGGACACTAACGGTGGGGACTAAATTTGCAACAAACTTCTAAATGTTAGGACTAAATTTGCAATTTTTAAAATCTGGGTACCAAACTTGTAATTTGATCAAACCATAGGGACGATTTTTTCAATTTTCTCTTGAAGTTTTTACAAACCATACAAATTAACTATTTAATTATCATTATCTTGATCATATTCATCACTATCAGGATTTTATTTATTTCTTCCAAGTTCATTCATATGTTCATGCATTTCACGCACTTGTTGCTAGAGGTATACAAACCGGGTTTAAACCCAAACCAGTTTAAGGTCCAAATGTAACACCCGGTTATTTTAAAAAGACAAGACATGAAGAATAAAGGAAAGAAAAGCAATAAAGTCCAAGTGGAAGGACTAAAAGTGTCCAAAAGGACAAATCTTTGAAAAAAGTTGGTGTAAAGGTAAGCATGGCCGCCCACCCTCCCTTCATATCATTCTTTCTTTCGGTTTTAGAGAGAGAGCAGAACTTCGAGTTTGAAGGAGAAGAAGAGAGATCGAATTCAACGTAAGAATTCGTGGTTTTTAAGTGTTTATGACGGGTTTTACCCCGTTACATGCTTATGTGCTTATGTGTGTGTATGTGCTCGGGTGTGTGTGTTTGGTGTTGTTTTTAGGTGTTTGAACTTATTTGCAAGCGGGTTAGAAAGAAAGAAAACACCCAAGTTGCATGAGGTGAGTTCTAGACCCTGGTTTCTACTTGTTTTAAACATCTTTGGGGCTGAAAATGTATTAAAATGATTTTCAAAGTTGATGTATGTTTACCCGTGTGATTATACTTGTTGGATGTTGATTCTTGAATGCTTATAGGTTATTCCTGTTAGAATAGCCATGTTAAGCTTAGAACAGATGGGTTCGATGATTGGGTTTGAAAACATACTGGGAACAGGTTACACAGGAGGGTTCATGCGCCTGAACAGTAGCCCATGCGCCTAAGATTACCTTAGAAATGTTTAAGTACAACCCATGCGCCTGAACAGTGGTCCATGTGCTAGAAATATTAGTCGGACGACTAAGTGTAGGACCATACGCCCCAATAGTGCCCATGCGCCCAAGAGGCCCATGCGTGAAGATCATGTATAGGTTGGACTCACCTTAGTTTAGATTGTTTAATTTACTTGTAATAGGACTCTTGTTAGTTTCCTTTTGTATGTACTTAGATTTTTGTATGTTAGCAGTCTAGCGAAACTGTGAGCGAAACTGTAAGTTCGCTCACAGTTTGCTGTTTTGTTTACCTGTCGAATTTAATGTTCTGCCGGGCGAATCTATAGTTTCTGCGAAACTGTCTGTGAAACTAAGACTGCTATATATACTCATGTTAATTTTCATTGTGGGGTAAGCTTGTAAAACCCTAATCGGGAATCATTGTTGCAAGCTACCTTTTCAAAGCAGTTATTATACAGAAATATCATTGTGCTTTTTGTTATTGATTATTATTGATCATTGTCTTATCATGAATGAGTTGTTATTATGTTCAATCCTCTCTATTATCATTGTTTAGCATGTTTGTTGGATATTGAACGATTCTTCATATCATTTGCACTGTAATTCGATCTCATGGACCAACAATATGGTATCAGAGCCATAGTGCTCTTGATTTGTTGAGTTTTTGGTGGTTTTAGTTCAATATCTAGTTTCACTCAGTTTTCATTGGATTATGAGATGTTTTTGATATGGAAATTGATTGAATTCTGCTAGTTTTTGATTTAGGAATATCTTATAATCATCAGATCTCAAATTCATTGAGCATTGGATGATTTCAGATTGATTTTGGATTGAAAAAGGGTTTTGGGATCGATCAGCAAAATTGCAGTTCTTACAGCGAATATGCCAACCTTCTTCCAGCGAAACTATGGGTTATATTGCTATTGAAATTGTTTCCTAGTGGTTCTGCGAAACTACTCTTTTGAACGAAAGTTCATCAGTGACTGGGAACGGTTAACAAGCGAAATTGCTGCTGAAATTGTTTTTGAACGAAAGTTCAAGCTTGTTTCATGCGAATTTACCTGCCAAACTAATCCTGTTGTGACTTTGGGTTAGCGAAGTGCTATCGAAATTGTTAGCGAAATTAGCTTCCACAGTGAAAGTATCAGCTAAAGTATCAGCGAAAGTATTTTTTCTACGAAATTGTCTGCGAAGTTATCTTTTTCTGCGAAAGTGTCAACGAAAGTATTTTCTTTTCTGCCGCAACTAGAATGTCGAAGTTAACCACACTCGCACTTGCTGATCTTGAAAGTGTTGCACCCAATTGGCCTCCAAGACTCATTAATGGTGACAATTTTGAAGATTGGAAGAGATGTTTCAAAGCCTTTTTCTTCTACATTGATCATAACCAATAGGAATCGATTACCTCTAGTCCTCACATACCAACGGTTACTGTTGGTGATGTTGTCTCTCAAAACAAGGACCCATCTTCCTATACTAAAAAGGATCTGAAATTGATCCATCGTGACCAAAAGGCTTTTGGTGCTCTAACTCTCTGTCTGGCACCAGACATTTACAACCGTTTTGCAGAGCATAAAAATGCTAAATCTCTCTACGATGCCCTATGTGAATTTTATGATGGTAATGCAGATTTGGTAAAGGATAAGAGCATTCAGGATGAGAAGGAATTCAATTCCTTTGTTGGATACAAGAACGAGAGTCTGACAGATCTCACAAATCGTTTCTTAACTGTTTCAAGCACCTTAAAGAAATATGATGAAAGGCTTTCCAACAGTGAACAAGTTAACAGGCTTCTTGTTTCTCTTCCACCTCAGTGGAGTCTTCAGGTGAGGATGCTTAAACAAGAAAGAGGGTTCACAGACTACAAGCTGATGGATATTATCAATAAGTTGAAATCTTTTGAGTTGGATATGAAGAGACAGGAATTTAACCAGACTATGATGCCCACATCTGGTTTTTCTCAAAATGCTGCTTTATTGTCATCCGCTGCAAACTTTCAAATACAAAATTCAATTCAGGGAGGGATTAATACAAGTACTTTCTCGGGTGGAAATAGTAGTGTTGGAAGAGATCTGGGTAATTCTAAGGCCAATGTTGAAACTTCAATTCCATAAAAAACAATGGCTCTTTTTGGAATGTTCGTTCAAAGCTATGAAGCACTTGTAGCTGGAGAATTGAAAGGGAAGGGAAAGACTATGGAAGACATGTATCAGGTGGATCCTAATGATCTTGAAGAAACTGATATCCAATGACAGATGACTATGTTGACCCTTAGAGCTCGAAGATTTGTGGAAAGAACTGGACGAAAGAACTTTGGTGGTCAAACATCTAATTCAAAACTGGGATTTGATAAGTCCAAATTGAGATGCTTTAACTGTAAACAACTAGGACACTTCAAACGTGAATGTCCATTACCAATTGTCACCGATCCTAGTAATTCTGGAGTCCCAAGACTAACAATTGAGAAAGAGAAGGAAGATGTGAATCAGAAAAAGGAGACTGCTTTGATTTCTAACTTTGATTGGAGTGCTGAGGTTGAGGAAACAAGAACTGAGATAAATCATGCTTTAGTTGCTGAGTTGGTTGAAAGGAGTGAGATGGAAGATGGTAAAGATGGATTTGATCTTTTCAAGGAATTCAAAAGAGAAGATGTGTCATCTATGAATGAGAAAGAAGAAAAAGATGCTGGAATTGGGGAAGATAAAACTGCAAGTTTAAGTGAGAAAGGAAGTTCATGCACTGGGCAAGAAAGGATAATGATGATGATGCTGCTTCTGTTGAGGAAAAGAAGTCAAGTACTCCAGTATGCCAATGTGACAAAGCCTTAGCTGCTGAAAGGATGGTAATGGGACTTCCATATGAGGTAATACAGAATATGTGCTCATTTGCTTGTAAAATTAGATTATTTGGATTTATAAAGCTAATCATCTTTTAATTGATAATGAAAAGGATTTAAAGCTTATTAATGATGAACTTAAAATCAATGAATCAAAATATTTTGTTAAATTAAATGAGGCTTTAAAAGAAAATGATCACTTAAAACGAATCGTCTTGGAAAGAAACGTCGAGATTAACACTTTGACTGAAAGGGTTGCCCTTGCTGAGTTTGAAGCAAGCTAACTTCAGTCAAAGTTAGACAAATGGACTATATCAGGGATGAATATGATGATCTATGTAAATCTTAACGGGGAGCTAGGATTAAAATGGGATTGGGTTATGAAAACGTTAAGGTTTATCCTCCACCTAGTACATACTGTTATTCTCCTATGCCTGCTCCTTATCCTTCTAATGATTTAATCAAACTAGATACTGACAGTATGTCTGCAGGTTTAGAGGGGATTAACTCTAAGCATGTTTGTGAAGACTACGACTATGGACCAACTAGTGGGCTTGGATGCACTAGTATTAGTACACCTGATTGTCAGCAGTCTGTTTTAGATCACAAGTCTAGTTTAAATTCTGTTTTTGTTTCTAGTTCACCTATAACAGACTCTGTTGTCTCATGTTCTCATGATAGTTCTATTTCATCTTGTAATTCTGTTTAATGTGATGATATCTTTTGTTCAGGTAATGATTATGATGCAACTGATCATTCTTCAAAACAAACTGGGCAAATTAAAACTAATTGTTTTGAAAAGTTCTTTTCTCACCCTATTCCATCTTTCACTCCATTAAATATGACTTTATCTGATGAATGAATTACTTCTTCATCTGACACTAGTACCAGTGGAACTAGTTCTACTGGCACGTCGGATGAATCTTCATCTATTTTTGTAAATAATAATTCTTGTTCAAATAAACATCAAACTCATGGCTTATATGAGACATTTAGTGACATTGATTCTAGTTTATCTGAATATGATGAGGAAATTATCATTGATCCTATTTTTACCCCATCACATCACAGATCTAGACTCAAACCTCATTGTTTCAGGTGTGATCAAGAGGACCATATTGTCAAGAAGTGTCCTACTTTGATTCATGGTCCTTCTAATAGGAACTGCTTTGGAAATAAATTAACAAAATTGATTAATAATATCTTCTGTAAAAAATCTGTTCATCAAAAGATAAAGTTGTTCAATCTTGGGTTCCTATTACACCTAGTTAACTGATTTATTCATTCATTTCGGGAGTCATCCACTAAGATTGTAAACAACTTGTGGCATGTAGATAGTGGGTGTTCCAAACATATGACTGGGCTAAAAGATTTGCTGACCAATTATCGGATTATTAATGGAGGATATGTTGCTTTTGCTGGTGACAAAAAAGGTGGAAAGATGATTGGATAAGGAGAAGTTACCAATGGTTCTCTAACTTTGGAAAAAGTCAACTATGTTCCTGAGCTAGCATTCAATATTCTGAGTGTTTCTCAAATCTGCGATAAAGACATTCCCGTTCTATTTAAATCTGATGAATGTCTATTTTTAAAATCAGAGATTGATATTCCAGATGATTTGATTCTTATGCGTGCTCCAAGAAAACATGATACATATCTTCTTGATATGAACTCAAGCGAGTCAAAGGCTACTGCAACTTGTCTTCTTTCTAAAGCTTCAACTTTTGAGTCTCTCTTATGGCATCGTCGATTAGGCCATGTTATTTTTAAAATAATTAACAAATTAGTAAAGAACAATCTCGTTAGAGGACTCCCTTCAAAAGATTTTTCTGTTAACGAAAAATGTATGGCTTGTGCCAAGGGCAAACAACACAAGAAACCTCATAAGCCCAAACTTCTAAATAACATATCCTGTCCTCTCGAGCTATTACATACCGATTTTTTTGGCCCAATTAGCGTTAAATCTATTGCTAAAAAAATCATTTTTTCTTGTTGTTACAAATGATTTCTCCAGATATTCATGGGTGAGTTTTCTTGCTCACAAAGGTGAGGTTGCTGAGGAATTGCATAAATTAATTCTTTCTATCGAAACAATGAGCAAGAGAAAGGTTATGGGTCTGAGAAGTGATAACGGCACTGAATTCAAAAATCAGATTCTTGATTTATTTTGTGCTCAAAGGGGGATTGTGAGACAATTTAGTGCTGCAAGAACTCCTCAACAAAATGGTATTGCAGAATGAAAGAACCGCACTCTCATTGAAGCTGCTTGTACAATGCTGATAGAATCTTCATTACCTATTATTTTTGGGCTGAAGCTGTAAACTGTGCTTCATATGTTCTAAACCGAGTGTTGATTGTGAAAGATTAAATGAAGACTCCTTATGACCTTTTCATAAGAGGAAACCTCTAATCGATTTCTTTCGGCCATTTGGTTGCTTTAGCACTCTTCTGAATACTCAATCTCAAAATACTAAGTTTGGTGCCGTATCTGATGAGTGTTACTTTGTTGGTTACTCTTCTTCTCAAAAGGCATATCGGGATTATAACAAAAGAACACGTATTGTTCAAGAGTCGTTCTATTTTGATTGGCAGGATTCTAACTCTTCTGAAGTTTGATCTGAACCTGCATGGTTCTTTGATTCCGATACTATGTTTAATTCGTTCAATCTTCCAGTTTTCGAGGATGATGCGTCCACTCCAAATGCTCAAACCAATATTATTTCCTCCTCTCCAAATGTTGGGTCAGTAAATGAAGCTATTTTAGCTGATGTTAGTTCATCTTCTCCCGTGCTTGATCCAGCATCAACATCTAATTCTTCATCACCTACATCTTCTCCATTACTTGATCTAACATCAACACCTGATTCTCCCTCATCTAATCTTTCACCATCTATGAGTGAAATTTCTCCAAGCATCTTTCCCTCAGCCACAGACTACAAAACTTTGAAAGATCGTCCTCTTGATAACATTATTGGATCTATCACTGATGGTGTTCGGACGCGGAGTCAATCTGGTTTGATTAATATTTGCCTCTTCTCGTGCTTCATTTCTCAAACTGTCCCGAAAAATGTACATGCTGCCCTACTAGATCCATGTTGGGTGGAGTCAAATGCAATTGGAGCTTCAACAATTCAGAAAACTTAAAGTTTGGACCTTGGTTGACTTGCCTCCTAACAAATGCCCAATCGGTACAAAATGGGTGTTTAAGAACAAACCGGATGATCATGGTGTAGTGGTGCGTAACAAGTCTAGACTCTTGTGCAAGGTTTTGCTCAAGAAGAAGGGATTGACTATACTGAAGTCTTTGCTCTAGTCGCTCGTCTTGAAGCAATCAGAATTTTTCTCACTCATGCTGCGCATAAACAGTTCAAGGTCTATCAGATGGATGTGAAGTGTGCTTTTCTCTATGGAGACATTGATGAGGAGATATATGTATGTCAACCACCAGGTTTTGAGGATCCTGACTTTCCCGATAAAGTCTTTAAGCTTGACAAATCTCTGTATGGTCTTCATCAAGCACCTAGGATCTGGTATGAGACCCTCACACAGTATCTTCTAAGCAATGGTTTCTCTTGTGGTACCATCGATATGAATCTCTTCAAAAAGGAAGTGAATGGTGAAATGCTTTTTGTCCAAATTTACGTTGATGATATTTTTTTTGGATCTACCAATTCTCTTTTATGTAGAGAGTTCGAAGAGGTGATGCACCAAAGGTTTGAAATGAGTATGATGGGAAAAATGTGTTTCTTTCTTGGACTACAAGTTGAACAACAACAAGAAGGAATTCTTATTCATTAGGAGAAGTATATTAAAGATATCTTGAAGAAATTCAAGATGGATGATGCCTCTCCTGAGATGACTCCATTTACTGCTCAGACTTGTGTCACTCCTGAGGAGAACGGGAAACCAGTTGATCCTCATATTTATAGATCCATGATCAGTTCCCTCATGTATCTTACAGCAAGTCGTCTTGATATTACTTTTGTTGTTGGATACTGTGCTCGATATCAGTCGGCCCCAAAAGAATCTCATGAGAAAACTGTCAAGAGAATATTTCGTTATCTCAAAGGATCATCCCGTTTAGGTTTATGGTATCCATATGGAGGGAATTTTGATTTACATGCTTATTCTGATAGTGATTCCAATGGTTGCAGGCTAAATAGAAAATCGGTGTCTAGAGGGTGTCAATATTTGGGAAATTGTTTGGTGTCCTAGCAGAGCAAGAAACAGACCACTTTCTCTCTTTCTACAGGAGAAGCAGAATACATTGCTGCCTCTAGCTGCTGTTCTCAAGTTCTTTGGATACAACACCAAATGATTGACTACGAGATTAATTTTCTCCACACGCTATTATTTTGTGACAACGAAGTAGCCATTGGGATTGCAAAAAATCCTATTCATCATTCCCGAACCAAGCACATCGAGACACGAATTCATGCAATTCGTGATACTCAAGAAAAGGGTTTCATTGATCTTATACCCATGATACAAAACATCAAAAAGATGATCTTTTTACAAAAACCTTTGATAACCCTGTTTTTATGAATTGATCTCTATGCTCGGGTTAATATCCTTATAAACCTTCTTTACATTCATTAATATATATAAAAAAATTAAAAAATATATAATAATAATTAATCAATAATAATTGATTTTAATAACTAAAATAAATTTTAAATCCTTTGAAAATAAAATTTTAGAGGGAGAGTATAAGTAAATAAAAATGAAAAGTGAACTGGGAACTTGATTTGAGATGATTGAGAAATGATTGTATATCTTCTTGAAATGCTTGTTTTTGCATGACTTGCATTTTTAAAATGAGAAATGATAGTAACTGATGCTGTTATCTGATTCACATCTTATTTTTAATTGCAAATAATAGAAAAACAAACAGATTCTTTAATGATATTCTTGGTAGACTCAGCCTGAAGAATAAAGTAGACAGCAGCATCATGATTTCAATTAAAACATATGCTTAAGGATGTTTGGATTTACGCAATCGTTTTTGGCCTGCACAAAAACTGAGTCCCGACAACAATTGGATTGAGAATTGATCTTTCACCCACCTTGATACAAATCTTATAAGCCATATCTTTGAATCATGTCTGGTATATTTATATGTCTTGTACTTGTGCTTATCTCCTCTGTTGTACGGTAGTACTGACCTAGAGTGATGATCTCCTCTGCTGTACGGTAGTACTGACATGGAGCTCTCATCGGCATATGATTAAATGGTCATCTCCTTTGTTATATGTAAGTATAGACCTGGAACTCTCACCATTTTGGTCTAAGTTGTGTCAAATCATCTAAACGATGAATTCATCACAGAATGCAATATTCTGTCGATAATCACTAGCACACTAATGCACAAGCCTTGCTTTGTAAAGATCGTTACAAAATTCAAGAAATCCTGAGGTTGGGTGAGGGTTTTTTCCAAATGATTGTGGGGTCCTAACATTCTAAAGCATCTAATCGAACCTTAACAAATCATCTTCTCCTTGTTGAAAAAGATAGGGCATGGGTTTAAGTGGACAAACACATCAGCAATCATTATTGATCTGTTTAAGAATTTCAAAATTCATTCAAAGACTGTGATTAGATTCAGTTATCAGTGTGATCTCATTGCTTGTCGATGATTAAATTCATCTTTGTGCTAAGTATATCTTGAGGATGTGATCTCATGATCGATTCAGTTCTCGGTTATAATTATAAAAAAGGGGCGAAACTACTCTTTCGCTTCTTGTTTCACTGGACGAAATTGCAATTTCGCTCGGCTTGCTCATCATATTATCTGTATATCTCTTCGCGACATTGCAGATTTTCTTGACAAAACTGTAAATTCGTCGGGCGAAACTGTAAATTCGTCTGGGCAAATCTATAGTTTCGTCGTCTGCGAAACTATATGCTATATAAGTCGTTTTGCGAAATTATTCTCTCATTTTCGCACAATCGACCTGTGTTGTCTTTTAGGGTTTACCCATGACCTTATTTGACGATTTTGCATATTTATGCGGTTTCATTCTGATTGAGTGTTATTTCTTGTTCGCCAGTGAGTTTCGATCATTGAACATTCTTCTAATCATGTTAATATTAACTCATTTTAAGGCGATTGCATTTTGACTCTTCGGTGTCTTCGCTGTTCATCCAGCGAAACTACTGATTATCCTGCGAAACTGAATGGAAGTTCTTCACTTTTCAGCGAAACTGTGAGGTTATGTTGTCCGTGCGAATCTGACAGTTTCGCCGACCTATTTTCAGTTTCGCCGGATTTGAACATAAGTTGGTACAGTTTCGCCTGGTCGAAACTATCTTTATTGGGCAGCGAAATTGATATGTTTCGGTTAGCGAAACTATGTTTTCGCTTGCCGAAACTGTCAGCGAATCTATTTTTAATAATTTTCACCTAGTCAAAACTATTTTTTTGGTCAGCGAAAATGATATGTTTTAGTTAGCGAAACTAGTTTTTCGCTTGCCGAAATTGTCAATGAATTTTTTTATTCTTTTCTCTTCTTAACTCCTTAATTTCTTATTCATTTTATCTGATCACTTCTTCAGGATATCATGGCTAATCTAAAGTTCGATGAGCGGAACAATATTACCGCTATTCTGAATGATACACATCCAAAAGCTACTGGATTCAGAGATTGTATCAGATGGCTACAAAGATCACCCATAGCCCATGCCATATCTCATATGACTACCATTTATGATCTTCATATCCGAGACTTCTGGCGATCTGCAGAGTATGACACTCGAGGAAATTCACAGAGGATTACTGCTAAAGTCATTAATCAAGAAGTGACCATCATTGCCAAGATTGTCTCTAGGATATTGAGACTAGACAGGGATTCTAGAGATGAAGTCACCATGACAGATTCCGAGGTGTTCCAGGCCTTCAAAAGCATGGGATATGAGGGACCAGCTTTCGGTTCTTGCAAGGAGATAAAGAAGTCATTTCTGTCGAAGGAGTGGAGATGTGTTGCTAATGTTTTTATCATGTGTCTTGATCACCGTAAAGGTGGATCAGACGGTCTAAACATTGACTGGGCGAAGGCAATGGTGTTATATTGTAAAGGAGAGAAGGCCAATATTGCAAAACTGATTTTTGCTTGCATGGCTGAGAACGTGATGGCCTTGAAGAAAGGCAAATGGCTGCTATATCCCCGTTTTCTTCAGATGATATTTGATGATCTTATACCTAATGTACCAAAACATGGAGAGATAAAGAGGCTGGTACAAATGAATTCTTGCATATTTGCTGATTGCTGTGCCATTCGCCATGATTTCAGTGGAAAGATCACCCATCTTTGGGAAAACATGTATCCTCCGCTGGAGCTATATTAAACGGGTGGATGAATCTAAAAATAAAAGGGCTGAAGAAGCTAGAGTACATCAAACTAAAGCCACAAAGAAAAGAAAGAGATATGCCAAAGAAAAAGACTATGACTTCGAGGAAGATATTGCTGAACAAGTTGAAGAAATAAGAATTGAAAAAGAAAGAAGGTCGAAGAAGAATGTCGATACTGCTGAACCTGAAAGACTATCCAAACATAGACATGAAGGATTCACCAAAAGAAAAGAGGAAAGAGGAAACCTTGATGAAGATATGATTCAAAATCTGAATACTTCCTTGGCAAATGAACTGAGTATGATCAAGACCAAACTCACAAACCAAGAAATCAGAGAAAAGCAAAACGATGAAGTAATGGAAGGTATGCAAAAGATGCTTGTTGATCAAAACGATTACTGAAAAAGTTATTTGAAGAGATTACCCTTCTGAAAGCTGCAGCCGGTTTGCCTGATCAACTAACTCAATCTGAGTTAGATGATCTGACTGACACAACAAAGTACCCACTTTTTAATGTGGGTACTTCATCCAAGGCAGGAGAGGGCACATCTGGTGCAACAACCACTGATGCTGGAGATTGTGAAGCTAGAGGAGAGGATGTTGGAAGGGAAAGTGAGGAGGATATTATAGAAGCTGGGTTTGTTAATATGCATTTTGACTTTGAGAAGGATTTAGTCGGTGAAGAAGTAATAATTACGAAAACTGCTGAAGAAGCTTCTGAGAAAGGAAAGGGATTAGTTGATGAGGAAGAGGATGATGAACAACTTGTAGACTATGATTCAGAATCTGAGTTCTATAAAGTTGATGAGCGACCATTGATCTATATAGCTAAGAAGGGAGAGGATGCTACAGACGTGTTTGAGATGGATAAAGATGATTGGTTTATAAAAGAGAAGGAGCCAGAAGAAATCACTCCTCTTTTCCAACATATGAAGGGGCTGAGTAGGAAGGAGGCTGACAAGAAGATTATAAGCTGGTGCTATAACTCCAGCCTAAAGATGTTCATGATAAAGAGAAGGGGAGGTAGTATGAGTTACTTTCACAAGAGGAAGGCTTTTAAGACTTTGCCTAAATGGGATCTAAGGCGATTTGCAGCTCTACGACTTCTTAATGCACATCTTTAGTGAAAGAGCCACTCTTCTGGAAAAAGATATAAAAAATGAGCTTAATGACAACTTGAGTCGTTTGGGTATATGAAGGCAGAGAGGAGGAGGTCAAAGAAAGATAAAGATTGGGAGAGGGGAAAGGGAAGAATTGTTCTGAGGGTTAAACCACCAAAGACTGTAAACAGAGTGAGATTGGTTGATCCCCTTCCCCAACAATTGCAGGATTTCGAGAAATGGTTTTATGATAACAACACTGGAGAAGATGTGATTAGGGTGAAAAATGGCAAAGAGTTTAAGGTTTTTGATCCTATGGAATTGTTCAGTTTCTGTGATGAAGATATATTGGTGTTATGTGAGAATCACATAAAGGCTGGAGCTGGAGAAGAGACTCGGAAAGAAGCTAGCTTGTTTATGAATGTTGCCAACAAGATTAGAGGAGTGAGGTCTGAAGTGAAGAAGTTAGCTGAAAGGGTAAGGGATCAAGATGACCTTCACATGGATATTCAAGATTTGACAAAGCAATTTAAGAGAGTTAGTGCTCATCCTGAGGGAGCTAGTGAAGCAGGAAGAGACCATGGAGAATCATGTGCTGAAGCGTTTGAGGAAGTAGCTGCAGGAGGTAACGAAGACAAATCAAATCAGCTAGGAAACCAGAGCTGACAAAATAAATCAAGAAGAGTGAAGTCGGTGAGTTCCAACCTAGGGGAGTATTGAAGATCATGTATAGGTTGGACTCACCTTAGTTTAAATTATTTACTTTACTTGTAATAGGACTCTTGTTAGTTTCCTTTTGTATGTACTTAGATTTTTGTACGTTAGCAGTCTAGCGAAACTGTGAGTGAAACTGTAAGTTCGCTCACAATTGTTGTTTTGTTTACCTGGCGAATTTAATGTTCTGCCAGGCGAATCTATAGTTTCTGCAGGACAGTTTCGCTGACAGCAAAACTGTCTGCGAAACTAAGACTGCTATATATACTCATGTTAATTTTCATTGTGGGGTAAGCTTGCAAAACCCTAATCGTGAATCATTGTTGCAAGCTACCTTTTCAAAGCAGTTATTATACAGAAATATCATTGTGCTTTTTGTTATTGATTGTTATTGATCATTGTCTTATCATGAATGAGTTATTATTGTGTTCAATCCTCTCTATTATCGTTGTTTAGCATGTTTGTTGGACATTGAACGATTCTTCATATCATTTGCACTGTAATTAGATCTCATGGACCAACAATGCGCCTAAGTGTTCATACGCCCGAATAGTGCCCATGCGCCTGAATAGTTCATGCGCCTAAGTGATAAATGACTAACTGTTGGCTGATGCGCCTATATAGTGATGAAATGTCCAAACAGGGCTCATGCGCCCAAATAGTGCCAAAGCGCCTAAGCACTTAGAGATTTTTACAGAATTTTCTGGGAGTCTGTGCTTTTATGGTTTTGACCGAGGGTTGACTAGGGCTTATTTATGATGATGTTTCATGCATGGTTATGATTGTTCCTTATTATTATTATTGCTATTATTATTATTATTATTACTTATAGTATGTGACTTTACGTGGTATGTTATTATTGCAACGTAAAGTGTTTTGTAATAACAAAGAGAAGGAGCAATAAAGAAAAGAAGAGGAACATTAATAAAATGTTAACAAGTCTTGCAATCTTAAAGGAGTGACATGACCATGTTGTCGTTAGCTCGACCATGTTGCGGGTTAGCTACCCCATATTGCACACGGGACCAGGACCTTTGCAGCATGCCCTGGGTATTTGGGTCGGCCTTGTATACAGTACACAGAACCCCTTTCAAGGGATACAATTGACCCTTTCGAGGGATACAGTTGACCCTTTCGAGGGATACAGTTGACCCTTTCGAGGGATACAGTTGACCCTTTCGAGGGATACAGTTGATCCTTTCAAGGGATACAGTTGACCCTTTCGAGGGATACAGTTGACCCTTTCGAGGGATACAACTGACCCTTTCAAGGGATATAGTTGACCCTTTAGAGGGATATAAATGGCCCATCACACGTTTTCCATCGCGCATATAGTTGGGGTATTGCTCATTGGTCCATACAAAAAGTGAAAGATAAAGATAAAAGTTTACAGAACAGACAAGGCATACAATATAGAGAACGAACAGTAATTGCTCATATAGTTAATGCGTGCTCGCATATACAATACAGAGTTGTATTTTACAGAAAAGAGTATTTTCATATACAACATATAGAAAGTATTTTATTAATTATAAAACTAGAACTCACTCAGCAACGCTGACTTTTATACATTTTCAGTTGGCAGGTAATTATTGCTGAGGATGGCACGAGAGTGAAGCTACTCGGTAGGGAAAGACTGACATCCATTCGTATTCTATGTATTGCTTAACAATTTTTTTGTAAATAGTTAAACGATGATGTATTGCTTAACAACAGTGTTTTAAATGAAATGAATGGTTTTTGATAAATTATTTTCGTTGCTTAATTTTGTATAATTATAATGTTTAATTTCTTAGCTGCTGTGATTGACCAACTGTGAGGTCTCCGAGAACGGGGCCGTACAAGTTGGTATCAGAGCCAAAGTTTATGAGAATCGGGTTAATAAACTTTTAAAACCTAAACTTAAACTGAAAATGGGACAAATGGAGGGATGTCAGCCCGAGTAGCTATGTGCCATCAGGTATGTCTTTTTTAATGTTAACCGGTATTATGTGCGCATGTTATATGACTTATATGCTCTTAGTAGATTTAGATACTGATTAAGTAGGATAGGAGATGCTTGGGGTATGAAGAGTAAAGTAAGTGGCTAATCACAACTGGCCATTGTAATTAGGGACTTATTATAGTTGACATAAACTGAGTTATTCCCTTGAATGATCGCGTTAGTGTTTGAATCTTATAGTGTGCGTTTAGAGGATGGTCGGTGGTGGACCTTCGAAGGTTTCGTCAGGTGAAGGTTGGGGTGGACGTGGTGTTGGACCGTGTGTCACAAGAAGTATGGCTAGGGCTGTTGAGGTAGCACTCAAAGAGCCCGAGATCCATCGCCTGGAAGCTGGTGAAGATAGTGCTAGTCTGAGGACCATGTTGACAGAGGTTGTTGTCGAGGGAGTTCAACGGGCCATGCAGACGATTTGTCCGGGTATAATGATTGAGATAATGAGGACGGTGAAGGAGATGACCATGATTGAAGTGAACAAGGAGTGCAGCTATGACAAAAAATGCAACGAAAAGCGGGTCGAATGTGGGGGTTACACCCAATATAAAAAGGTTGCCAGGACGGATAACCGGTGTGTAGTTTCATCCGGTGTAGAGATAACGAAGTGTGGAAAATGTGGAAGGGAGCATACCGGTGAGTGTAGGATTGGAATGAATGTATGCATCAGGTGTGGTAAGCCTGGCCACATTGCTAGAGACTGTAAGAAGCCATGGGACGAGAGTTTTGGCATAATGATGACGACTGGGATTGTGGGGTTGAAAAGGTATGATAAGTGTGGACCCAGGGACCCCGGGAAATGTAGATTGGGGAGAAATGTCTATTTCCGTTGTGGAAGGACGGGACATGTGGCGAAGAACTGTGGTATGAGGCGGTGCTAATCTTGTGGTGAAGAAGGTCACATGAGCAGGGACTGCAAGAAGCTAAAGGCGGAGAGTTCTGGGGTGAAGAAGCTGGAGGAAGGATGGCAGAGAGCAGGTGCTAGAGCTTACACCATGACCCGGGCAGGAAGCCAGAGCTGATCCCGATGTCGTGTCAGGTATGTTTCTAGTAAACCAATTTATGCCTTTGTATTGTTTGATTCCAGTGCTAGCAGGAGTTTTATTTCCACTACTTTCTGTGCTAAGTTGCCTGTTAGTAGTAGAAATGTCTGTGAACCATTCAATGCAGAAACCGCTATTGGTAAGCCCACTAGAATTACTGATGTGATAGAGAACTGTGCCATAGAACTAAAAGGTCATAGGTTTGCTGCTAGGTTACATGTGATATCCTTAGGTGGATTTGATGTAGTACTAGGGATGGACTGGTTAGCAACCTATGAAGCAAACATGGTGTGTCGCAAGAAGAGGATTCGATTAGTTGCGCCCGATAAGAGTTTGGTTACGATTCATGGAGATTGCGTTACTACGATCCCGAAGATGAATTCGATGGCGGTAGCGGGGAAGTGCATAAGACGTGGATGTAGTGCCTACTTGGCCTACGTAAAAGATGTGGTAGCGTCGGTACCGCAGCTATCTAAAGTACCAGTAGTGTGCGACTTTCCGGACGTATTCCCGGAAGACTTACTCGGCGTACCACCGGATCGCGAGATTGAGTTCCAAATTGATTTGATACCCGGTGCTCAACCTGTTGCCAAAGCACCATATCGGTTAGCTCCGACAGAATTGAAATAACTGATGGAGCAGTTGCAAGATCTACTCGATAAGGGGTTCATTAGACCGAGTATCTCTCCCTGGGGTGCTCCGGTCCTGTTTGTGAAGAAAAAAGACAGTAGCATGAGGATGTGCATCGACTACCGTGAGCTGAACAAGCTGATAGTGAAGAATCGATACCCCTTACCGAGGATTGATGATTTGTTTGATGAGCTTCAGGGTGCCAGTTGGTTTTCAAGGATAGATCTTCGATCTGGTTACCATCAACTGAAGGTGCATGAGGTTAACTATCCTACTCATGATCTGGAATTAGCCGCGGTGGTCTTTGCACTAAAGACTTGGAGGCACTATCTGTACGGGACGAAGTGCACCATTTTCACTGATCACAAGAGCTTGAAGTACTTCTTCGAGCAAAAAGATCTGAACAGGAGGCAGAGAAGATGGTTGGAGCTTATAAAGGATTATGATTGCGAAATCCATTACCATCCGGGCAAAGCCAACGTGGTGGCTGATGCCCTTAGCCGAAAGGAGAGGCCCGAGCCGATTCCAGTGAAAGCATACCAACTGATCATGAATTCTGATGTAATGAAGGAAGTCAAAGAGATTCAAGATGAGGCATTAAAAGAAGATCATATAAACTCTGAAGGAATGAGAGGTCTAGTTGGGAAATTGGGTGAAAACACACTTGATGTTAAAACTCGAATTGGACGGGTGTGGATTCCTTGTTTCGGGGATCTACGTTGAGGATTATGGATGAAGCTCACAAGACTCGATACTCCGTTCATCCTGGTGCCATAAAGATGTACCAATATATAAAGAAAGATTATTGGTGGCCGGGTATGAAGCGTGACGTGGTGGAGTATGTGAGTAAGTGCCTTACTTGTTTACAAGTGAAGACTGAACATCAGAATCCGTATGGGAAGATTCAACCATTGGATATACCGGAATGGAAGTGGGAGCCCATCACCATGGAATATATAACGAAGTTGCCACGTACTCCGAAGGGGTACGACGCCATATGGGTGATTGTTGATCGTTTGACGAAGAGTGCCGACTTCCTACCGATCCGCTAGACATATTCATCTGAGAGGTTGGCTGACCTGTTCATCAAGGAGATCGTAACTTGTCATGGTGTGCCGGTGTCCATTGTGTCTGATCATGACACCTGGTTTACATCTAAATTCTGGAAGAAATTCCACGATGCTGTGGGGACAAGGTTACATATTAGCACGGCTTATCATCCCCAAACT
The DNA here is from genome assembly GCA_025506515.1 of Flaveria trinervia. Lineage (NCBI taxonomy): Eukaryota > Viridiplantae > Streptophyta > Magnoliopsida > Asterales > Asteraceae > Flaveria > Flaveria trinervia. The sequence goes on along the minus strand of CM046456.1, from coordinate 60,617,943 downwards.
GATGGTCAGTCAGAAAGGACCATCCGGACACTAGAAGACATGCTTCGGGCATGTGTGATTGATTTTGGGGAAAATTGGGATGACCACTTACCGTTAGCTAAATTCTCATACTACAATAGCTATCATGCTAACATTGGCATGCCACCATATGAGATGCTATACGATAGGAGATGCAGAACACCTATTTGTTGGGGAGATATTGGTCAGAAGGAATTAGGGAGCGTCGAGGTCATTGAGGCTACGATTGAGAAGCTTGAGAAGATTAAAGCCTTCATGAAGGCAGCTAAAGATAGGCAGAAGTCGTATGCCGCGCAGACCGATCGAGTTCCAGGTGGGTGACTGGGTTATGTTGAAGGTCTCAACTTGGAAGGGTATTATCCGATTCAGGAAGCAGGGCAAGTTGAGCCCAAGGTATATAGGCCCTTTCCGAATCATTGCTGTGAGAGAGGTGGCCTATAGGTTGTAGTTACCAGATGAGTTAAGTGGGATTCACCCGACATTCCATGTATCTCATCTGAGAAAGTGTTTAGCCGATGAAGACATGATTTTTCCACTAGAGGATATTGAAGTAGACGAGAGGCTCAATTATGTGGAGCAACCAGTGGAAATCATCGATCATAAAGAGAAAAAGCTATGAAATAAAGTGGTTCCTCTTGTGCGTGTATAGTGGAAGCACAGGAAGGGATCCGAGTCTACATGGGAGACTAAGGAGGAGATGAGGCAGCATTATCCTTATCTGTTCGAGGAATAACAGGTTTTGGGGACGAAACCTATATAAGGGGGGGTGGACTTGTAACACCCAGTTATTTTTAAAAGAAAAGACATGAAGAATAAAGGAAAGAAAAGCAATAAAGTCCAAGTGGAAGGACTAAAAGTGTCCAAAAGGACAAATCTTTGAAAAAAGTTGTTGTAAGGTAGGCATGGCCGCCCACCCTCCCTTCATATCATTCTTTCTTTCGGTTTTAGAGAGAGAGAGAGCAGAACTTCGAGTTTGAAGGAGAAGAAGAAGAAGAGATCGAATTCAAGGTAAGAATTTGTGGTTTTTAAGTGTTTATGACGGGTTTTATCCCGGTTACATGCTTATGTGCTTATGTGTGTGTATGTGCTCGGGTGTGTGTGTGTTTGGTGTTGTTTTTAGGTGTTTGAACTCATTTGCAAGCGGGTTAAAAAGGAAGAAAACACCCAAGTTGCATCAGGTGAGTTCTAGACCCTAATTTCTACTTGTTTTAAACATCTTTGGGGCTGAAAATGTATTAAAAAGATTTTCAAAGTTTATGTATGTTTACCCATATGTATTATGCTTGTTGGATGTTGATTCTTGAATGCTTATAGGTTATTCATGTTAGAATAGCCATGTTAATCTTAGAATAGATGGGTTCGTTGATTGGGTTTGAAAATATACCGGGAACAGGTTACACAGGAGGGTCTGTGCGCCTGAATAGTAGCCCATGCGCCTAAGATTACCTTAGAAATGTTTAAGTACAGCCCATGTGCCTGAACAGTGGTCCATGCGCCTAGAAATATTAGTCGGATGACTAAGTGTAGGACCATGCGCCCCAATAGTGCCCATGCACCCAAGAGGCCCATGCACCTAAGTGTTTATACGCCCGAATAATGTCCATGCGTCTGAATAGTTCATGCACCTAAGTGATAAATGATTAAGTGTTAGCTGATGCGCCTATATAGTGATGAAATGCCCAAACAAGTCTCATGCGCCCAAATAGTGCCAAAGTGCCTAAGCACTTAGAAATTTTTACAGAATTTTCTGGGAGTTTGTGCTTTTAGGGTTTTGACCGAGGGTTGACTGGAGCTTATTTATGATGATGTTTCATGCATGGTTATGATTGTTCCTTATTATTATTATTTCTATTATTATTATTACTTATAGTATGTGACTTTACGTGATATGTTATTATCGTAACGTAAAGTATTTTGTAATAATAAAGAGAAAGAGCAATAAAGAAAAGAAGAGGGACATTAATAAAATGTTAACAAGTCGTGCAAGCTTACAGGAGTGACACGACCATGTTGTCGTTAGCTCGACCGTGTTGCGGGTTAGCTACCCCATATTGCACACGAAACTAGGACCTTTGTAGCATGCCCTGAGTAATTGGGTCGGCCTTGTATACAGTACACAGAACCCTTTCGAGGGATACAGTTGACCCTTTCGAGGGATACAGTTGACCCTTTCGAGGGATACAGTTGACCCTTTCGAGGGATACAGTTGACCCTTTCGAGGGATGCAGTTGACCCTTTCGAGGGATACAGTTGACCCTTTCGAGGGATACAGTTGACCCTTTCGAGGGATATAGTTGACCCTTTCGAGGGATATAAATGGCCCATCACCCGTTTTCCATCGCGCATATAGTTGGGGTATTGCTCATTGGTCCATACAGAAAGTGAAAGATAAAGATAAAAGTTTACAGAACAGAAAAGGCATACAGTAAAGAGAACGAACAGTAATTGCTCATATAGTTAATGCGTGCTCGCATATACAGTACAAAGTTGTATTTTACAGAAAAGAGTATTTTCATATACAACATATAGAAAGTATTTTATTACCTATAAAACTAGAACTCACTCAGCAACGCTGACTTTTATACATTTTCAGTTGGCAGGTAATTATTGCTGAGGATGGCACGACGGTGAAGCTACTCGGCAGGAAAAGACTAACATCCATTCGTATTCTATGTTGCTGTTGTTTTGTAATGTAGTAAAACAATTCTTTTGTAAACAGTTAAACAATGATGTATTGCTTAACAACAGTGCTTTAAATGAAATGAATGGTTTTTGAAAAATTATTTCCGCTGCTTAAGTTTGTATAATTATAATGTTTAATGTCTTAGCTGTTGTGATTGACCAACTGTGAGGTCTCCGGGAACGGGGCCTTACACAAAACTAGAACCGGTTTGGTCAACGTTGGTCAAAACCGGTTTGGTCAACGTTGGTCAAAGCCGGTTTGGCCCCAAACACGTTCAGGTTGAAACTGATTCCAAACCAAAATTTTCGAACCCTACCAAACCGGTTTGGGTCGGTTTGGAAACCGGTTCGGGCCCAAACTGGTTTAGTTTTTTTTTCTTTTTCTGAAATTTGGATTTATCATATAATAATTATTTTTTAAATTCAAAGTACATTTAAAACTTTTTATTAAAACACAAATACAATTTATACAATTTTAACATTTATACAATTTAAAACATTTATACAATTTAAAACATTTAAACAATTTAAAACATTTATACAAGTAAAACAATTATACAATTTAAAATATTTATAAACGTATATATACAATTTTAAATACAAGTAAGTGTATAAAGCATTTATACAATTTAAACAACATACAAGTTTAAATATTAATTTTTAAAACTAAACATTTAGCATAGTCGTTTTTTCATTCGTCCGTTACATACTTGTATATTTATTTATTCGCTTTCAGAACCGAAACTCTTACGAAGGTAGTCGTAATATGCCGCTTTATTATCGGTTATTCATGGTGTCAATCCGCTCTCTACCTCGTCCTCATATAATTCTGCTTCGTATTCAAGTTCTCCTTCAAATGAGCGTTTGTATTGTACTCTTTCCGATGCATCCAAATAATATTTCAAGCAAATTGACATTTCAACCGTTTGTGAAGTGAGTTGAGTTCATCTTATTGATATAATTCTGCCACTAGCAGAAAAAGCAGATTACGAAGCTACCGTGGAATCTTGAACGGTTAGTAAATCTCGGGCAATGGTGGATAGAATGGAAAATTGATCTTTCTTACCTTTCCATTAAGCCAACAAGTCAAAAGTTTATAATCTTGTGGAGTCATGGTGAATAAAAAAATTGTATGACCATACCTCCCGAGTTCACTACTCAGAGTGTTACCACGTTGACATTTATCACATTAATGTAAGGCCCTGTTCCCGGAGGCCTCACAGTTGGTCATTCACAGCATTAAATACATTAAACGTTATAAATTTACAAACTTAAGCAGGGGAATCATTTTAGCAAAAACCATTCATTTCATTAAAACACTGTTGTTGAGCAATACACAATTGTCTAACCGAATACAAAAGAGTTGTTTAATTGCATTACAAAACAACATCCATAATAAGTATGAATAGATGTCAGTCTTTCCCTGCCGAGTACCTTCACCCTCGTGCCATCCTCAGCAATATTTACCTGCCAACTGAAAATGTATAAAAGTCAGCATTGCTGAGTGAGTTCTAGCTTTAAAAGTAATAAAATACATTCGGTAAGGTATATATATGAAAATACTCTTTTTATGAAAAACTTCATCTCTTTATACGTGAGCACGCATTAACTATACAACCAGGTAATGCTTTATCTCTTTACTGTATGCCTTGTTTACTCTGTGGACCAATGAGCAATACCCTAAACTATGTGCGCGGGGGAAATGGTGTTGGGCCCTCTGTTCCCACAAAGGGCTCTACATACTGTTTACAAGGCTGGCCCAAAGACTTAGGGTACGCTGCAAAGGTCCGTCAATCTCAATTGACTGGCCCCATGTGCATCTGAAGGTAGCTAACCTACATCACAGTTGAGCTAACGACCTCATGGTCGTGTACCTCCTATAAGCTTGTAAGACTTGTTAACATTTTAGTTAAGTTCCACTACTCTTCTTTATTACTCTTTTTGACTTTATTATTAGTAATACTTTACGTTACGACAATAAACACACCACGTAAAGTCAAATACTAATAGTAATAATAATAATAATAAAGAGCAATCATAAGGCAATCATCATGCATGAAACCAAGCATTTATAAGCCCTAGTCAAACCTTGGTCAAAACCCTAAAGGCATAGACTCCCAAAAATTCTGAAACAAATTCTAATTGTTAGGCGCTTTGACACTATTTGTACGCATGGGCCCTATTTCGGCGTTTTATCACTATGCATGTGCGTCAGCCAACACTTAACCCTTTTAACACTTAGGCTAATGAGCTATTTCAGGCGCATGGATACTATTCGGGTGTATGGTCCATTCAGACGCATGGACACTTAGACGCATGGGCTATTCAGGCGTATGGAAACTTAGGCGCATGGGGTTATTCAGACATATGGGCACTATTGGGGCGCATGGCCCTACACTTAGTCGTCCGACTAATGTTCTAGGCACATTAGGGCACTGTTCAAGTGCATGAGATACACTTAATCATTTCTAAAGCATTTCCAGGTGCAGGGGCCTTATTTAGGCGCATGAACCTTCTGTTCAACATGTTTCTAGGATAATTTTGAATCCAAACATCAAGCCTATTTGTTCTAAGCTTACCAAAGCTATTTTAACATGAACAACCTATATGCATATAAGAATCATCATCAAACATGCATAATACATACAGGGATACATAAATAAACATTGTAAAATTGTTTAAATACATTTTCAGCCTCAAAAAGAGTTTAAAACAAGTAAAACCGGGGTCTAGAAAGTCACCTGGTGCAACTTTGGGTGTTTCTTCCTTCTAACCCGTTTGAAAATAAGTTCAAACACTTAGAAACACACCAAATACACACACACGAACACACACACAAACACATAAGCATATAAGCACATACCCGAGACAAAGTCCAACACAAACACTAAAAAAACTTCAAATTGTTACTTGAATTCAATCCTCTTCTTCTTCTCTTCTTCAACGAGAGTTTCTGCTCTCTCTCTCTCTCAAGAACCGATTGAAAAGGTGAAAAGTAACATGGTGTGGGTGGCCATGTTGCTTTTGTACCAACCTTTTATTCTTTTTGTCCTTTTAACACCTTTAACCCCTCAACTTGGGTTAAATTTGCATTTCCTACTTTATTCTTCATTTCTTATTTTTCTTTTCTTTTTAAAGAATAACCGAGTGTTACAAGTCCACCCCCCTTAAATAGGTTTCGTCCTCGAAACCTGTTATTCTTTGAACAAGCGTGGGTAATGCTGTCTCATTTCATCCTCGGTCTCCCACGTAGATTCAAATCCCTTCCTGTGCTTCCACTGTACACGCACAAGAGGAACCATTTTATTTCTTAGCCTCTTCTCTTTTCGATCGATGATTGTCACTGGTTGCTCCACATAATTGATCCTTTCGTCTACTTCGATATCCTCTAGTGGAATAATCATGTCTTCATCAGCTAAGCATTTTCTCAGATGAGATACATGGAATGTCAGGTGAATTCCACTTAACTCCTATGGTAACTCCAATCTATAGGCCACCTCTCCTACTTGAGCAATGATTCGGAAAGGTCCTATGTATCTCGGGCTTAACTTACCTCGTTTCCTGAATCGGATGATACCCTTCCAAGGTGAGACCTTCAACATAACCCGGTCATCCACCTGGAACTCAATCGGTCTGCGTCGTTTATCAGCATACGACTTCTGTCTATCTTTGGCTGCCCTCATGAAGGCTTTAATCTTCTCAAGATTCTCAGTCGTAGCCTTAATTACCTTGACGCTCCCCAATTCCTTCTGACCAATATCACCCCAACAAACGGGTGTTCTGCATCTCCTACCGTATAACATCTCATATGGTGGCATGCCAATGCTGGCATGATAGCTATTGTTGTATGAGAATTCCGCTAATGGTAAGTGGTCATCCCAACTTCCCCCAAAATCAATCACACATGTCCGAAGCATGTCTTCTAGTGTCTGAATGGTCCTTTCTGACTGACCATCAGTTTGGGGATGATAAGCCGTGCTAATATGAAACCTCGTCCCCATGGCGTCATGAAATTTCTTCCAAAATTTAGATGTAAACCGGGTGTCTCGATCAGATACAATAGACACCGACATACCGTGACGAGTTACAATTTTCTTGATGAATAGATCTGCCAACCTCTCAGATGAATATGTCTTGCGGATCGGCAGGAAGTGAGCACTCTTCGTCAGATGGTCGACAATCACCCATATGGCATCGTACCCTTTCGGAGTACGTGGTAGCTTCGTAATGAAATCCATGGTGATGTGCTCCCACTTCCATTCCGGTATATCCAAAGGTTGGATCTTCCCATACGGCTTCTGATGCTCGGCCTTCACCTGTAAGCAAGTAAGGCACTTACTCACATACCTCACCACATCACGCTTCATACCCGGCCACCAATAATCTTTCTTCATATCTTGATACATTTTTGTCACACCAGGATGAATGGAGTATCGAGTCTTGTGAGCTTCATCCATAATCTTCACACGTAGATCCCCAAAACAAGGAATCCACACCCGTCCACATCGAGTTTTAACACCAAGTGTGTTTTCACCCAATTCCCCAACCAGACCTCTCATCCTTTTAGAGTTAAGATGATCTTCTTTCAGTGCCTCATCTTGAAACTCTTTGACTTGCTTCATCACATTGGAGGTCATGATCAGTTGATATGCTTTCACCCGAATTGGCTCGGGCCTCTCCTTTCGGCTAAGAGCATCAGCCACCACATTGGCTTTGCCCGGATGATAGTGGATCTCGCAATCATAATCTTTTATGAGCTCCAACCACCTTCTCTGCCTCATGTTCAGATCTTTTTGCTCGAAGATGTACTTTAAGCTCTTGTGGTCTGTGAAAATGGTGCACTTCTTCCTGTAGAGATAGTGCCTCCAAATCTTCAACGCAAAGACCACGGCTGCTAGCTCCAAGTCATGAGTGGGATAATTGACCTCATGAACTTTCAACTGCCATGATGCATAGGCTATAACCTTCCCTCTCTTCATTAACATGCACCCCAACCCCGAGTAGGAAGCATCTGAATATACCACCAAATCCTCGCTTCTTTCGGTTAATGACAGGACAGGAGCTTGAGTCAACCTTGCCTTTAACTCCTCAAATGCTTCTCTTGAGCTTGACCCTATACAAACTTTACATCTTTCCGGATCAACTTGGTTAGTGGAGAAGCGATCTTGGAAAAGTCTTGGATGAATCTTCTATAGTAGCCTGCCAAACCCAAGAAGCTACGAATCTTGGATGGCGTCTTCGGTGACTCCCAATGCATCACCGCCTCCACCTTTTCCGGGTCCACCATAATTCTGTCAGGATTCACCACATGACCCAAGAACTAAACTTCGCGCAACCAGAACACGCACTTGGAGAATTGACATACAACTTCTCCCTTTTTAATGTCTCCAACACCTCCCAAATATGACCGGCATGCTCTTCTTCGCTCTTCGAGTAGATCAGAATATCATCAATGAACACAATCACTGATCTATCCAACATCGGCCGGTACACTCGATTCATCAAATCCATAAAGACAGTTGGCGCGTTAGTTAGACCAAAAGACATAACGAGGAACTCGTAGTGTCCATAACGCGTACAGAAAGCTGTCTTAGGAATGTCTTGTTCCTTCACCTTCAATTGATGGTAGCCAGATCGTAGATCTATTCTCGAGAGCCAACTGGCACCTTGGTGCTGGTCGAACAAGTCATCAATCCTCGGGTACTGATTCTTCACCGCCAACTTGTTCAGCTCTCGATAGTCAATGCACATTCACATACTTCCGTCCTTTTTCTTTACAAACAATACCGGAGCACCCAACGGAGAGATACTCGGTCGAATGAATCCCTTATCCATTAACTCCTGCAATTGGCTTATGAGTTCCTTCATCTCAGTCGGAGCTAATCGATATGGTGCTTTGGCAACAGGTTGAGCACCAGGTATCAAATCAATTCGGAACTCAATCTCGCGATCCGGTGGCACGCTGGGTAAGTCTTCCGGGAATACGTCTGGAAAGTCGCACACCACTGGTACCTCAGATAATTGTGGTACCAACGCATCCATATCTTTTACTTATGCCAAGTAGGCACTACATCCACGTCTCATGCACTTCCCCGCCACCGCTACTGAAATCATCTTCGGGATCATAGTAACGGAATCCCCATAAATCGTAACCAAACTCCCATCAGGCGCAACTAATCGAATCATCTTCTTGCGACATATGATGTTTGCTTCATAGGTTGCCAACCAGTCCATCCCTAGTACTACATCAAATCCACCTAGGGGCATCACGTGTAGCCTAGCAGCAAACCTATGACCTTCTAGTTCTATAGCACAGTCCTCTATCACATCAGTAATTCTCGTGGACTTGCCATTAGCGGTTTCTAGATCGAATGGTTCACTGACATTTCTACTACTAATAGGCAACTTAGCACAGAAAGTAGTGGAAATAAAACTCCTACTAGCACTAGAATCAAACAATACAGAGACACAAGTTTGGTTTACAAGAAACATACCTGACACAACATCGGGTTCCGCTCTGGCTTCCTCTCGGGTCACAGTGTAAGCTCTAGCACTTGCCCTCTGCCCTCCTTCCTCCGGCTTTTTCTTCACTCCAGAGCTCTCCGCCTTCGGCTTCTTACAGTCTTTACTTATGTGACCCTTTCCGCCACAGTTATAACACCTCCTCACCACACAATTCTTTGCCGGATGACCTTGCCTCCCACAGTTGAAGCAGAGGTTTGATCCTCACCTACACTCACTAGTATGCCCTTTAGCACACTTACCACACTTCCTCGTCTCCGCATCGGATGAAGCTACACGCCGGTCATCCGTCCCGGAACCTTTTTGTATAGAGTGTAACCCCCACGTTCAACCCGCTTTCCGTTGCAGTTCTTGTCATTGCTACCCTTCTTGTTCACTCCAATCATGGTCATCTCCTTCACCACCCTCATTACCTCAGTCACCATAAACGGGAGAATCGCCTGCATGGCCTGTTGAACTCCCTCGACAACAGCCTCTTTCAATGTGGTCCTCAGACTAGCACTATCATCACCAGCTTCCAAGTGATGGATCTCGGGCCCTTCGAGTGCCACCTCTGCAGCCCTAGCCATGCTTCTTGTGACATGCGGTCCAGCACCACGTCTACCACAACCTTCACCTGACGAAACCTTCGAAGGTCTACCACCGACCATCCTCCAACACACTATAAGATTCAGACACCAACAAGGTCATTCAAGGTAATAACTCAGTTTATGTCAAGTATAGTAAGTTCCTAATTACAGTGGCTAGTTGTGATTAGCCACTTACTTTACTCTTCATACCCCAAGCATTTCCTATCCTAACTTAATCAGTATCTAAATCTACTAAGAGCACATAAATCATATAGCATGCGCACATAATATCGGTTAATATTAAGAAAAGACATACCTGATTGCACATAGCTACTCGGGCTGACATCTCTCCAATTGTCCCATTTTCAGTTTAAGTTTAGGTTTTAAAATTTTATTTAACCTGATTCTCTTAAACTTTGGCTCTGATACCAACTTGTAAGGCCCCGTTCCCGGAGGCCTCACAGTTGGTCATTCACAGCATTAAATACATTAAACGTTATAAATTTACAAACTTAAGCAGTGGAATCATTTTAGCAAAAACCATTCATTTCATTAAAACACTGTTGTTGAGCAATACACAATTGTCTAACCGAATACAAAATAGTTGTTTAATTGCAACAACCATAATAAGTATGAATGGATGTCAGTCTTTCCCTACCGAGTAGCTTCACCCTCGTACCATCCTCAGCAATATTTACCTGCCAACTAAAAATGTATTAAAGTCAGCGTTGCTGAGTGAGTTCTAGTTTTAAAAGTAATAAAATACATTCGGTAAGGTATATATATGAAAATACTCTTTTTATGAAAACTTCATCTCTTTATATGTGAGCACGCATTAACTATACAATCTGGTAATATTTTATCTCTTTACTGTATGCCTTGCTTACTCTGTACTTTATTATATTTATCTTTCACTGTCTATGTGGACCAATGAGCAATACCCTAAACTATGTGCGCGGGGGAAATGGTGTTGGGCCCTCTGTTCCCACAAGGGGCTCTACATACTGTTTACAAGGCTGGCTCAGACACCTAGGGTACGTTGCAAAGGTCCGCCAATCTCAATTGACTGGCCCCGGTGCATCTGAAGGTAGCTAACCCGCATCACAGTTGAGCTAACGACCTCATGATCGTGTACCTCCTATAAGCTTGCAAGACTAGTTAACGTTTTAGTTAAGTTCCACTTTTCTTCTTTATTACTCTTTCACTTTATTATTAGTAATACTTTACATTACGATAATAAACACGCCACGTAAAGTCACATACTAATAGTGATAATAATAATAATAATAGTAATAATAATAATAATAATAATAATAATAATAATAAGGAGCAATTATAAGGCAATCATCATGCATGAAACCAAGCATTTATAAGCCCTAGTCAAACCTCGGTCAAAACCCTAAAGGCACAGACTCCCAAAAATTCTGAAATAAGTTCTAAGTGTTAGGCGCTTTGAAACTATTTGGCGCATGGGCCCTGTTCGGGCACTTTATCACTATGCAGGCGCATGAGCCAACACTTAACCCTTTCAACACTTAGACGCATGAGATATTTCAGGCGCATGGATACTATTCGGGCGTATGGTCCATTCGGACGCATGGACACTTAGACGCATGGGCTATTTAGGCGTATGGAAACTTAGGCGCATGGGGTTATTCAGACGTATGGGCACTATTAGGGCGCATGGCCCTACAATTAGTCGCCCGACTAATTTTTTAGGCACATGAGGGCACTGTTCAGGCGCATGAGATACACTTAATCATTTCTAAGGCATTTCCAGTGCATGGGCCTTATTTAGGCGCATGAACCTTCTGTTCAACATCTTTCTAGGATAATTTCGAATCCAAACATCAAGCCTATTTGTTCTAAGCTTACCAAAGCTATTCTAACATGAACAACCTATATGCATCTAAGAATCATCATCAAACATGCATAATACATACGGGGATACATACATAAACATTGTAAAATCGTTTAAATACATTTTTAGCACCAAGAAGAGTTTAAAACAAGTAAAACCATGTAACACCCCGAATTTCTATTTAAACGGAAGGAAAAGAAAAGTAAATAGAAAGAATAGAAATTGTGCACAAGTGGAGGGGGATAAAGTGTACAAAGTACAAAACCTTATTAGTTTAAGGATTTAAGGGGCATGGTCGCCCATATCAAAAGCAGAAAGCTGCTTTTTGCTCTCGGAGGAAGAAAGAAGAGAGAGAGCGCCCCGGTTCTAGAGACAGAAAGAGGAAGAAGTAGCTTCAAATGTAAGTCTTCTCCTATATGAGCTCGGTTTCAGCTGGGTTCGAGTTCTTGACCGAAGTTCTGGTTGTTTAGTTTTTTTCGGGATTCAAGAGCTGAATCGAAGGTGGGTCTTGAACTGGAAGAGTGTTGCTCAAAGGCTGCTCAAGGTGAGTTTCTAGAACCCCTCTTTTACTGATTTTCAATTTTTTCGGGGCTATTATGCATACTAAGTAAACATTTTGAAAGAAACCGTGGGTTTACAGCTTTATGTTCGAAATGATGCATGTATGTATGTATGTTATAGTGTTGATTATGGGTTAGTGATGATGATTAGCATGCTTAGGTGTCCTTAGTATGTTAGATCTGTGCTTAGGTATCATTGAATGATAATCGGGTGATGTTGGTAGCATAGAAAATATTTCAGAATGTTTTGATGAACATGAACAGTGGTTCATGCGCCCAAACAGGGGCCCATGCGTCTAAGTGTTGTCCATGCGCCTAGAGGGGGTCCATGCGCCTAAACAGTGGCACATGTGTCTAAGTGTTGGCCATGCGCCCAGAGGGGGTCCATGCGCCTAAACAGTGGCCCATGCGTCTAAGTGTTGGCCATGCGCTTAAGTGTTGGCCATGCGCCGAAATAGTGCCATGCGCTTAAGTGTTGGCCATGCGCCGAAATAGTGCCATGCGCCCAAAGTGATTGAAACAGCTAAGTGTTGATGCGCCTAAATAGGTGACATGCGCCTGCATAGTGGCAAAGCGCCTGAACAGGGCAGAAGCGCCCAAATAGTGCCCATGCCCTCAGACTGTTTTTCACTTAGAATTTTTATGCTCATGTGCCTGGAAGGTCCCATGCGCCCAATTTGGACTTGAGGTTTTCTAAGTGATTTTTAAGGGGTAAAATGGGGAGATAGGCCTGGTTATGATGTGATGGCTTATGTTTGATGTGTGTTAGGCATGTATGATGTGCCTGAATGGTGATGGTGTATGTTTATGATTATGTGTATGTTCCTTATTATGTATGTATGTCTTCCCTTGGCTTTGCATTGAACGTTAATAAATGTAATGAAAGTATTATGTAACGTAAGTGGAAGATAATGAAAAGAGGAACAAAATAATAGAATGCATGCATGAATAAATGAATGATCAAATGAAAGGCTTGCAAGCAATATGTACAGAGGTGCATGGCTCTAAATGCCTTAAGCTCTACTGCGTGAGGTTCAGCAAATCCTAAAGTGTGCATGCAAGGGTTCCAGTCTTTGTAACTGACCTTCAGCGTTGTTACCCATTTCGATGGGGGTGTTGTTACCCATTTCGGTGGGGGTGTGTTACCCATTTCGGTGGGGGTGTTGTTACCCATTTCGATGGGGGTGTTGTTACCCGTTTCAGTGGGGATGTTGTTACCCATTTCGGTAGGGATGTTGTTACCCATTTCGATGGGGGTGTTGTTACCCATAATGTTGGGGGTGAAATATATGATGGTTACCTGAGTTACGTATAACTTCGGAGGTGTGGCATAAAGCCAAGCATATGTATGAGATGAGCGAGTCTGTGTCGTAACAGACTCGAAAAAGGTCCTTGTCGCGTACTCCGGTACTGTGTCAGTCTTCGGACATGAGTCGGGGGTTTGTGAGCAGGCCCGGGCATAGTATCAGTCTTCGGACATGAGTCTAGAGTATTGCATATGACGAAAGTGACGGATGATGAGATCCGTGTCGTGTATCCCGGTACTGTGTCAGTCTTCGAACATGAGTAGGGGGTTTGTTTATCAGGCCTCGGCACAGTATCAGTCTTCGGACATGAGTCGGGGATATTGCATGAGACGAGATAATGAGGTGAGCGACTTTGTGTTGCAACAGACTCGGATAGAGTTCAATCCCTGTGATTGACTCATATGGGATCTTTGTCGTGTATCCCGGTGCTGTGTCAGTCTTTGGACATGAGTCGGGGGTTTGTGAGCAGGCCCCAGCACAGCATCAGCTTCTGAGCATTAGTCGGGGATATTGCACGAGACAAGATTCGAGTAATAAAGAGTAATGAACGAAAGATAATGTATGAAAGAACAAAGTATGAAATGAACGTTAATGAATTATCGTAATAACGTACTGAACAGGATCCTTGTCATTCGACCTCAGTAATCGTGGCTGAGTGCCACGAAGAGGGTCAAGTCTGACCGGATCTAGAAAGAGAAGTGAACGATAATGTAATACGTTGAATGAACGAAGTTAATGAACGTAATGACGAAGATAATAATGATATTATCTGTATGTACGTATGATGTATGATCACGAATGATTGTAAAGTATAGTATGATTTGAAATAAAGTAAAGGACAGTTTTAACGAAAGTAAAGTATTTTCTTATAAAAACTAGAACTCACTCAGCGTCGCTGACTTTTGTATGCATGATAGTTGGCAGGTATATGTTGATGCTGAGGAGTTGCAGGCATGGATGCATAAGCTACTGGAAGCATTTTGAGGCTGGCATCCGTATTTTGACATGTCATTGTATTTTGAAATGAAAACGAACATTGTAAATGATATTTTTTTAGTTATTAATGAAAATTTTAAATTCCACTGCAAAATATACGTACATTTTAAAATGTTTTAAGTGCAATGAATGACCAACTGTGAGGTGCCTGGGAATAGGGCCTTACAAGCCGGGGTCTAGAAACTCACATGGTGCAACTTTGGGTGTTTTTTCCTTCTAACCCGTTTGCAAATGAGTTCAAACACCTAGAAACACACCAAATACACACATGCATGAACACACACACAAACACATAAGCATATAAGCACATACCCGAGACAAAGCCCAACACAAACACTAAAAAAACTTCGAATTCTTACCTTGAATTCAATCCTCTTCTTCTTCTTCTTCAACCGAGAGTTTCTGCTCTCTCTCTCTCTCTCTCTCTCTCTCTCTCTCAAGAACCGATTGAAAAGGTGAAAAGTAACATGGTGTGGGCGGCCATGTTGCTTTTGTACCAACCTTTTATTCTTTTTGTCCTTTTGACACCTTTAACCCCTCAACTTGGGTTAAATTTGCATTTCCTACTTTATTCTTCATTTCTTATTTTTCTTTTCTTTTTAAAGAATGATCGAGTGTTACAATTAATCTACTAAAGTATTATATAAATCAAACATTGGATCATTCGAACTTTCGGCATTTGCCGCATGCCTTAAAGCCTCGTGGATTTGTGATGTTTCCCCATATTTTAATAAATAAACATCATACATTTTTTAATTATTTGTTAAAAGTAGTTTTTAAAATTTTACTATACATTGGGTTACCCAATTCTAAATCCAAATTAATATTAATTTTATCAAGTAAAATTTCAACCTCCGACAACTTTAAACAAGGGTTTAAAGAGCGGCACATGTAATAACCGAATGCATTTTCTTTAAAATACTTTATAAGTTTTTCTTTCATTGGGGGTATCATTTCCGAATAAGGTCTACCCCTACACGACATCTTATTTTATTTTGAAGTCATTAAATAAATTTGGTGAAGTACTAATGGATTCGTTGGATAATAAACTCAGGAAAGACACGTACTTGTGTTTTTAAGATTTTAAAGCATTTTGTTACTTTTTCAATAACGGCCCAACCCGATGGTTGGTAAAAATTTGTCTTTCCACGACTTACCAAACTATTATGAAAGACTATCAAACATTTTTTTGTTCAATAGTCTTTTCAAACATGTTACAAGTTCAATTCCATCGTGTTGGTATGTTCAATTCGGGCCTAAACATTTGGTATTTGCGTCTTTATAAAACTTGCTATATTTCGTATATCTTTGGTTATTGCTAAAAATGTCACGTAATAATTTTTTAAACAATCTTTCACTGTTTCAATTGTTTTTAAACCATCTTGAATGGCTAAGTTCATAATATGCGCAACACATTGACTATGAAAAAACACACACTCAGACATTTGTTTATATTTTAAATTAAAATGATCTATCGCAAGAGTGTTATTTGACGCGTTATCAAAATATATAGACATTTTTTGTTTTCTAATTTATACGTTTGAATAACTTTATCAATAAGATAAAAAATGTTTTGGCTGGTGTGAGAATAATCAAACAATTCAAACGCAATCGTACATTTCATCATTTGCCATGAATCGGGTTCAACCCAATGGGCGGTGACACAAATGTACGAGTCCGGTGAACCGTGAGGTGTCGACCAAATATCACTAGTTAAGTGTAAGGCCCCATTGTCGAGATGCTTACATCTGGTCACTCATTACACATAAAACATATAATTACATCAATTTAAAGAAAATGTTGCAGTAGAAACATTATAACAAACATTTCAACTCATGATAATAAATGCTTATTCAAAATAATACAACATCCATTACAAAATATCGTTTGTTCGCATTATAATACAAAAACATTGTATAAAAGAATGTCATCCCAAAAGAGCTGAGTAACTGCCCCGTGCCATCCTCAGCAACATTACCCACCAACTGGAAACACATAAAAGTTAGCGTTGCTGAGTGAGTTCTAGTTTTATAATAAAACATACTTTATCTTTCGTTTAAGACCGTCCTTTACTTTCTTTCAAATCATACCAGACTTAGAACGTTATCACACATCGTACGTACACATAGATGATACTTATTATCTTCATCATCATTCATTTCATACATTTATTATCTTTCGTTTCCATCTACGTCCTATCATGTGCTTAACCCCCCTCTAGAGCACCAAGAAATTCATCTAGGGTTAAGCGACAAGGACCCTATACATATGGTCAATCACAAAGATTGAACCCATGTGTGCATCCTCATAGGGTATTTAACCCGCACACAGTTGAGCTGAAAACCCCTCGTTGGTGTGAACCTCCATACATTTGCTTAATCACACGGATTAAGCCCCAGTGTGCATCCTCATAGGGTATTTAAACCGCACACAGTTGAGCTGAAAACCCCTCGTTGGGTGTGAACCTCCATACATTTGCTTAATCACACGGATTAAGCCCCAGTGTGCATCCTCATGGGGTAGCTAACCCGCACACGGTTGAGCTAACACTCCTCATTGAGTGTGAACCTCCATACATTTGCTTGCAAGCATTTCATTCGTTCGTTCATTCATTAATGCATTCATTCTTTTATTTTGTTCCTCTTTTCATTATCTTCCACTTTACGTTACATAATACTTTCATTTCATTCATTAACATACAAAGTAAAGCCACAAGAAGACAATCATACAAAGCAAGGAATATGAATAGAAACATGCAGCATCACCATACAAGGCACAACATACATACATAACATATCACAAACATACAATCGTGCATAAGCACCCAACATACATCAAGCCCATCACAACGTTTATGACCTCGAAAGTCAACTTACATGAACCTCTGGGAATCTCCCAAGTCAAAGCCTACAAAACACTGTTCCCCCAAAAATCAGAAAATAAACTAAGTTCTTTCGGGCGTATGAGCCTTATTTGGGCGTATGGACCCTTTTCAGTCGCATGGCCTTCCATGCGCATGAGAACACTAAGGCAAATGGACACTATGTGCGATTGGACACTTAGGTGTATGGACTTCCAGTCGCATAGCCTTCAGTCGCATAACTTTCATGCGTATGAACCTCAATCGCATGGCCTCCAGGCGCATGGACCTCAATCATATAACATCCAGACGCATGGCCTTCAGTCGCATGACTTCCATGCGTATGGACTCAATTGCACACTATTCAGGCGCCTGGCCCCCAGTTGCATGGCCATCATGCGTACGAACCTCAGTCGCATGCCTTTCGGCCGTATGGCCTTCAGCCGCATGCCATCTGGACGCATGGACCTCCAATCGCATAAGCCCTAGCTGATGCAGAATACAATTCTTCTTGAACATAATCTGCAATTTTTGGCCTCCAAACCCTCTCAAACCTATTCTAAGCTCAAATCAACCATCCTAATCTTAGAAACACATATCAAAACACCATTCAAGCACAACCAAGCCTAAATCAAACCCCACCCGAATCACACACATACCCATACACATACAAACGGGTTTACACCCCACACAAACAAAAACGATTTGCCATGTGTTCCAGCCCCAAAAATTAGTTGAAAACATGTAAAAGAGGGGTCCGAGAACTCATATTAACAGCCTCTTCGGGTAAAGCTTCTCACAAACTCGCTTGACTTCGACTTTTGCACTTGATTCTTCGAGAAACACTAGGTTTGGCTCTCTTCTCCTCTCTTTGGCCGAATGGAAGGGGGTGTGGGAGAGGGCTGTTGGCAGCCATGCCACTTTTATACCCCCACTCCTCCAAAGATTTTCCTGTTTTGGCAAGATTGGTCCCTCGACTTTGCACTTTATTTCTTTTCTTTCTTTTTCTTCTTTCTTTGGCTTCAAAGGGGATAACCGGGTGTTACATTAAGTTAAGCTTTCATGAATACTTTGATGAACCAATTTATAGTTGCATAATTTTGATTAGAATACAAGTAAATCTTATTTACTTGGTCGTGTTACCCTGATTTGAGTTCTTTTTCATCGAACACGCATTGCGTCTTTGTTTAACATCTTATTACTTTCATTTCATGTGTAAATTCAATTCTCGAAACATATTCAGTGAATATGAGTTCTTTCATGCTTGTTTACACCTGACTTCCTAGCCTAAAAGTTCAATAAATTATTTTCTTGATCTACTATTGTCATTTCTTTTTGGTAAATTATTTTCCCGTTTTCTTCTTTCCAGTGGAACAATCATGTCTTCGTCTGCCAAACATTTCCTCAGATGACATACGTGGAATGTCGGATGAATTCCATTTAACTCCTCTAGTAAGTCTAGTCTATGGGCCACCTCTCCTACTCAAGCAATGATTCGGAAAGGCCCTATGTACCTTGGGCTCAACTTGCCCCGCTTTTTGAACTGAATGATACCCTTCCAAGGTGAGACTTCCATCATAACTCTATCACCCACCTGAAATTCAATCGGTCTACGTTGTTTATCAGCATACGACTTCTGTCTATCTTTGGCTGCCTTCATAAAGGCCTTGATCTTTTCAAGCTTCTTAGTCGTAGCCTCGATCGCCTCAACATTTACTAACTCTTTCTGACCAATATTACCCCAACAGACGGATGTTCTGCATCTCCTACCGTATAGAATCTCATAAGGGGGCATGCCAATGCTGGCATGATAACTGTTGTTATATGAGAATTCAGCTAATGGTAAGTGGTCATCCCAACTTCCTCCAAAATCTATAACACGTGCCCGAAGCATATCCTCCAATGTCTGGATGGTCCTTTCTGACTAACCATCCATTTGGGGATGATAAGCCGTGCTAATATGTACCATTGTCCCCATCGTGTCAGGGAATTTCTCCCAAAATTTAGATGTAAACCAGGTGTCACGATTCGACACAATAGACACCGGCACACCATGACGAGTTACAATCTCCTTGATGAATAGATCCGCCAACCTCTTGGATGAATATGTCTCGTGGATCGGTACGAAGTGGGAACTCTTCGTCAAATGGTCAACTATCACCCATATGGCATCATACCCTTTCAGGGCATGCGGTAACTTCATAATAAAATCCATGGTGATGTGCTCCCACTTCCACTACGGTATATCCAAAGGTTGGATCTTCCCGAACGGCTTTTGGTACTCAGCGTTCACTTGTAAACAAGTAAGGCATTTACTCACATACTCCACCATATCACGCTTCATACCCGGCCACCAATAATCTTTCTTCATGTCTTGGTACATCTTTGTAGCACCGGGATGAATAGAGTATCGAATCTTATGAGCTTCGTCCATAATCTTCTTGCGTAGATCCCCAAAATGAGGAATCTACGTTCGTCTGGATCGGGTTCCAACACCGAGTGTGTTTTCACCCAATTTCGCAATCAGACCTCTCATTCTTTCGGAGTTAATATCATCTTCTTTCAATGCCTCATCATGAAGCTCTTTGACTTGCTTCATCACATCAGGGGTCATGATCAACTGGGAAGCTTTCACCTGAATCGGTTCGGGTCTCTCTTTTCGGCTAAGGGCATCCGCCACCACCTTGGCTTTTCCCGGATGGTAATGGATCTCGCAATCATAATCCTTTATGAGCTACAACCATCATCTCTGCCTCATGTTCAGGTCCTTCTGCTCAAAGAAGTACTTCAAGCTCTTGTGGTCAGTGAATATGGTGCACTTCGTCCCGTAAAGGTAGTGCCTCCAAATCTTTAATGCAAAGACCACGGCTGCTAACTCCAAGTCATGAGTAGGATAATTGACCTCATGAACCTTCAACTATCAGGATGCATAGGCTATAACCTTTCCTCTATGCATAACACACACCCTAACCCCGAGTAAAAAGCATCAAAATAAACCACCAGATCTTCACTTATATCGGGTAATGACAGAACAGGAGCTTGGGTCAACCTCGCCTTTAATTCTTCGAACGCCTTCTCTTGAGCTTGACCCCATACAAGCTTCACATCTTTCCGGGTCAACTTGGTTAGTGGAGAAGCGATCTTAGAGAAGTCCTGAATGAATCTCATGTAGTAGCACGCCAAACCCAAGAAACTACGAATCTCGGATGGCGTCTTTGGAGACTTCCATTGCATCACCGCCTCCACCTTTACCGGGTCCACCATAATTCCCTCGGGATTCACCACGTGACCCAAGAACTGAACTTCACGCAACCAAAATGCGCACTTGGAGAACTTGGCGTACAACTTCTCCTTTCTCAAGGTCTCTAGAACCTCCCGAATGTGACTGGCATGCTCTATCTCACTCTTCGAATAAATCAGGATATGATCAATAAACACAATCACTGATTTATCCAACATCGGCCGACACACTCGATTCATCAGATCCACAAAAGCAGCTGACACATTGGTCAAACCAAAAGACATGACAAGAAACTTGTAATGTCCACATCGCGTGTGAAAAGCTGTTTTAAGAACATCCTGCTCCTTCACTTTCAAATGATGGTAACCAGCTTGAAGGTCTATCCTTGAAAACCAACTGGCACTTTGAAGCGGATCAAACAAATCATCAATCCTTGGAAATGGGTATCGGTTCTTTATCGTCAACTTATTCAGCTCACGGTAGTCAATACACATCCTCATGCTACCATCTTTCTTCTTCACAAACAGGACCGGAGCACCCCAAAGGGAGATACTCGGTTTAATAAACCCCTTATCAAGCAGCTCTTGCAGCTGCTCCATCAACTCTTTCATCTCAGTCGAAGCCAAACGATATGGTGCCTTGGCAACAGGTTGGGCACCGGGTATCAAGTCAATCTGGAACTCGATCTCACGGTCAAGTGGCACTCCTGGTAGGTCTTCAGGAAATACATCTGGGAAGTCACACATAACCGGTACATCGGACGGATATGGTGTTAGCGTATCCGCATCCTTTACATAGGCCAAGTAGGTACTACATCCACGCCTCATGCACTTTCCCACCACCGCCATTGAGATTACTTTCAGGATCGTCATGACCCGATCCCCATAAACCGTCACCGAACTCCCGTCAGGCGCTGTAAAATGAATCATCTTCTTGCGACACATAATGTTTGCTTCGTAGTCCGCTAACCAATCCATCCCAAGAACTACATCGAAACCACTTAAGGTCATCACGAGTGGTCTAACAGGAAAATTATAACCTTCTAATTCCACATCACAGCCTTCTATCATCTCATAAATCCTGGTAGACTTACCTATGGCAGTTTCTACATCAAAGGCCCATCAACACTCCTACTACTAACAGGCAGTTTAGCACAGAAAGCATCAGAAATAAAACTTTTACTGGCACCAGAATCAAATAACACGGAGGGTAAAGTTTGGTTCACTAGAAACGTACCTGACACAACATCAGGGTCCGTCCTAGCCTCCTCCTGCGTCATTGTAAACGCTCAAGCGCTCGCCCTCGGTCCTTCACCTCCGTTCTTCTTCGCCCCAAAACCTTAGCCCTTAGTTTCTTACAGTCCCTACTCATGTGACCACTTTCGCCACAGTTGAAACTCCACATAACCCCATAATCTCTAGCCATATTGTAGATACATATGTACCTAGTTTATGAGCTTAATGTAAAATGTCTTTCATGTCTCACATATATGTAACAGAATGGGTTTGAGTGAAATACAATGTGTGGTTTATGCTTATAATGTTTAATATTTCATTGATTATTGTGTGTTAACGCTTATTGAACTAACTATATAGGTTTGTGGTTGTTTACATAGTTCTTAGTCAATAATGATTGAGAAACGTGCTTAAACTTAATCGTGTGAAGTTCTCATACGAATGGACCATGCTAATGGACCATTCACATGAAGAATTCATGCTAATGAACCAGTCGCACGACTGAACCAGGAGACTAGATCAGTAGCATGACTGTAACATGAGATTGACTCAGTCGCACGATTGAATCTTCAGTCGTGCGAATGGATCAACTGCATGCTTCAGTCGCACGACTGAACCATGCAAATGGTTCAGTCACACGAATGGAAAACGCTAACCTATAAATACCACTTAAATCGTGAAAAAACATAACAATTTGAATACCTACGCACTAAATCATACCCTAACCGTCCAGAGACCCTAGAATAACCTGTTCCAAGTTCATAGATCGCACAGATTCGTATTACAATCGTGCTTAACGTTTAGATTCATTCTAAGATCGATTCTACGTGCGTTCTCACTGATTGGATCGCCAATCAAATAGGATTCCACACTATTTGAGTTGGTATACACATAAATCAGTTAGTGCTCCGTCCGTACACGGTCCCTAACAACTAGTATTAGAGCCTTGACTCTGGATTTACGTGTGATTCGATCGATTTTGATATAAAAATCATGTTTTTCACTCAAAATGCAATCTTTTTGTGTCAAATAATGTTCTACACGTCTCCAGGTCAAAAAGTTAACATTTTCCTGGCATACGGCAATTAGGGTTCATGAGAAATTCGTGTTTTTGTGTCAAAATACCTTAAACCTTCGAATTCTCAAAATTCAGCAGCTTCAGTCAAACGATTGACTCAATCGCACGACTGAATCCATCCGCATCCCTCATACGCATGATTGGACTCAGTCATTCATCTATTTGTATGACTGAACTGCCTATTCGCAGTGTTCATTCGCACCTACCCATTCGGAAGATTGTGCCATCCGCACTTGTTCATTCGCACGTCTGGGCCAACCGCATTGTTCAATCGCACGAAGTGTTCAATCGCATTCCTTCAGTCGCACAAGTAAAACAGTTTGTTCTAAAGTTCAAAGTCGATAGTAATGGAGGATCAATATTTAGCGTTCACCGTAGGGAGGGATTCAAGGATCTAGAATCTATTGCTTCTGGAAAATGAAATGGGGAATCACAATAAACCCCCTAAGCTCATAACGTTAGATAATTACCCACATTGGAAGCAAAGATTCGAGATCTACTTAAATGGAGTAGATCCCAATATGTGGGAGTCGGTAGAGACAGGGTATAGCATACCTGTAGGAGCATATGGAGTCAAACTTACCTTAGGTGGCATGACTGATGGCTAAAAGGTAAAGTACAATGTTGAGAAGAAAGTATATGCATTACTAACTCAGTCAATTCCTAAGGACATCTTCCATCAATTTTCTAAGAACAAGCAAGCGAAGAAGTTGTGGGATGCACTGGAAAAACTATATGACGGGAATGCGTCATTAAAAGCTCTAAAGGCTAAAGCGTTGAAGAAGGAGTTCGAAAACTTCTCGTCAATGGGTAAGGAGAGCTTGGATGACGTCATCGATTGGTTCTACCACTTGATGAGTGAGTTGCACACTCATGGAGTTACAACGTCTATGGAAGACAAGGTGTTGAAATTTGCAGATGGGTTGCCAGAGAAGTGGGTTTCCTTTGTATCCAATCTCAGACAGAATGATATGCTGGCAAAGTTAGATATCAACTATTTCATTATGAAACTAAGAGAGGAAGAGTTGAGGATGAAGTACAGGGCCCAAAAGTCTTCATATGATCAAAATCCATCACTGTACAACTCAACTCCACAAGCCAAAACGTCTGGAGCACCACTTCAAATGGCGTTTGTGTCGAGTTCAGTTGCTCCATCTCAAGCTAATACTTCAGGATCTGACACGTCAAGGTCATCTTGATGAACTAGTAAAGGTAGCAAAGGAGCATATGGATCTCTTAGCAGCTGTCATTCACTCCTATGATGAACTAGTTGCTGGGAAAATTGGAAACTTCCATCTGGCAGATGAGGAGTACAAGCAGGTAGACAAGACAGAGCTGGAGAGAATGGACATCATGTGGTCCTTAGCAAGTGCTGTCCGGAGAGCTAAGAAGTTTGTCAAGAAGACCGGACAGAACTTGATTGCCACTAAGGACAAAACTTTTGGTTTTGACAAGATCAAAGTTACCTGCTTCAACTGTGGGGAAAAGGGGCACTTCAAACGTGAATGTGTGAAGCCCAAGAAGACAGGAAATGGGAATCCATTTTCATCTTTCAATCATCAGGATAAACCCACAAGTAGTCCTACTTCATCAAGCAAGGATCCTAAGGCCTTGACCTCTCAGGATGACGAAGGACAAGATTGGAGCTTTCGGTTTGTATCTCTGAGAGAATCCAACATCGCTAGTGTTGAGGATTTAGATGACGACTCAGCAAGCAAAGGTGATATTGTAGTGGAACTCGCGATGTCAAATATTGCAGTGGAACTCGCGATGTCAAATAATGACGACTCAGCAAGCAAAGGTGATATTGCAGAAAAAATAGAACTCTTGAATAAACAACTTAGGGAAACCAAAGTTGTAGCTTTTAACCAAGCTAATGATATTAGGTTCTACTTAAACTCCCTAGAAGAAACTAAGAAACAAAAGGCAGTTTTGGGGGTCAAAGTAAATTCATTAAAACAAAAACTGCACAGTTGGACCAGTTTTTCTCACATTGTCCAACACTTAGTGAGAGAACGCAACAACGGGGAGGGTTTGGGTTACAAAGTGGTACCCCCACCACATGAGACCTTGTTGAATACAAAAAGTAAATGAATAAATAACAACCCAATTAAGGATCATGTGGTGTCCACTCCTTTTGTAAGTGATCCAGATTCCACATGTAAACCAAATGAATCTAGCACTAAACAAAAGGAGGCCACTTCTAAATCAAAAGGTAAGATGCCTATTGTGAATCTGTATGAACAATTTGAAAAGGTTTATATAAAGTCAGGTTCAACCACATCTAATTCTGAACCTAAAAAGACCATACATGTTAACCAAACACGTGCATCATGTCCAAGTCCAGGTAAACAAAAGAGTAAAGATGTTAACAAGGTTCAAACAATTAATTTTGTAAAACAAGTTAAAATATCAAAAAAGAAGTGTCTAAACCCAAACTGAATAAAGTCACACGTGTGTCACACAGCTCTCCATAGAAACAGGTACTCCATCATGTCGAAAGTAGATCATGCTATAATTATGGAAAGTATGGACACATCACGTCTATTTGTCCTTATTATCAGACTCCAAGGCAGAAAATTGAACTTTATCACACTAAACCTAGCTCTTCAAAAAGGAGATCCATGACTCCACCAAAAAGGGTCAGTGAACCTAAAGTTCAACCCATTATCCAGTCGTTTGTTTACCACAAACAGGCCTTACACAAAGCTGGCTTATGGAAAGAAAAGTCTATTTCATGTTTGGTAATGAGAACAAGAAGACGAATGATCTTCCCTCACCCTCTAATGGAAAATGGGAGGAATTTATGATGTGTGATGCCTCTAGGACACCCAAGCAGGTTAAGGCTTGGGTCCCTCACCTTAACTAATGTTTTCAATTGTTAGTGCAGGGTGTTCGCTATAGTGCTGAAACAAACACTTGGATTGTAGATAGCAGAGCATCCCGACACATGACTGGGAACCGAGCACTCCTGTCAGACGTCAAACAAATAAAAGGAGGTCATGTTTCATTTGTTGGAAACAAAGGAGCTTATATCACAACTCAAGGGGAAGTGGGGAATCAGAAAGTGATGTTTGACAAGGTAAACTATATTCAACAACTTCAAAATAATTTGATTTCTGTCTCCCAAATCTGTGACAAAGGATTTAAAGTAGTATTTGACAATAACAAGTGCTATGTCCTGAAAAAGGACTATGTGATCTCGGAGGACTAAGTCTTAATGTCAGCCTCAAGATATAATGACCTTTACGTCTTGGATCTATCAAAGGCCTCCACAACGGATCATCAAGTTCAGTGCTTCTTGTCAAAAGCTACTGAGAAGGATTCTATCTCCTGACATATGAGAATGGGGCACATCAATCCACGGAAGATGAATCACCTGATCCAGAATGATCTAGTGCGAGGAGTAAACATCAAAAACTTCCAACTACCAGATTTTTGTGTCGCCTGCAAGAAACAGACTAAGAAGTCTCATAAGGCAAAGAAAGTTCATTCCATAGAACTGCCTCTTGAGCTTCTTCACATGGATCTGTTTGGTCCGGTTAGTACAAGGAGCATCGCAAGCGACTTGTACTGCTATGTAGTTACAGATGACTACTCAAGATTCTCTTGCGTGATGTTTCTAAAATCAAAATCAGAAATGGTTGAGTCATTCAAAGAGTTAGTAACTACACTGGAATCTCTCTACACGATAAAGGTAAGACAAGTCCGCTCAGACAACGGAACAGAGTTCAAGAATCAATGGATGGAGGCATTCTGCAAAGAAAAGGGAATTGTACATCAGTTCATATCTGCCTACACTCCACAGATGAATGGGGTTGCTGAAAGGAAGAACAGAAGCTTGATAGAGACTGCCAGGACGATGCTAGCAGACTCGAAACTGCCTATCCAATTCTGGAACGAGGCAGTGGCAAATGCATGTTAAACTTTGAATCGAGTCTTGGTGGTTAAACGACATGGAAAAACGTGTTAAGAGTTGCTACAACGACGTAAACCTAATCTGGAGTACCTCAAACCGTTTGGAGCACCATGTATGTTGCTAAAGAAACCTCAAGAAGGCAAGTTTAGCGAGAAGGCTGAAGAGGGAATCTTTCTAGGATACAACATACCGAATAAGAGAGTTTACAACAACTCAACGGGTCAAGTAGAAGTGTGGTGTAACATGGACGTTCAGAGATACACCACCCTTCCTGCTGGAAAAGGACCCGCATTCTTTTTCGACTATGATGGATTCTTCAAGTCCGTCAACATTCCTCTCTCCACTTCTGACGATGAGTTAGCAACCAAAATGATGTATGATGTCTTAAACACACCAAAACAAGACTCTACAACATCTGGTTCACAAGGTGCGTTGTGTAGTCAATCAGGGGGAGCACTCGAGGTAAGTGACTCCTCCTCTGACAATGAAGCCGTGAAGAATGATCAGGAGGAACAGGTTCCTACTACTACAAGTCCACAAGCATCTGACGTTGATGCCTCTGGGTCTTCGGAACCTCACACTCTTACTGCCTCAGATACGGAACCAAACGTTCATAATTTTGATTCTGAGATAGTTGTTCCCACCACTCCTGGATCACGCCTCAATGTCTATCATCCTCTGGACAATGTCATTGGGAATGTCAGATCAGGAGTTCAGATGAGAAATCAGCTATATTCAGTTGATTATGCCTCGGTAATGGAAAAGGGATACCTTCACGATTGTGCATATCGTTGTTTTGTGTCTCAGTTTGAGCCAAAATATGTCAGTGAAGCCCTAAACAATGAGGCATGGGTGAGTGCCATGCAAGAAGAACTTCTTCAGTTCAAGAAGTTAGGTGTATGGACACTGGTGGATAGACCTAAAGGTGCTAAGGTCATTGGCACCAAATGGGTCTTGAAATGCAAGAAAGATGACCAAGGGGTCATAATCAGGAACAAGGATCGACTTGTAGTTCAAGGATTTCAACAAGTCGAGGGAATTGATTACAATGAAGTATTTGCACCTGTGGCGAGAATTGAAGCCATCCGTATATTCCTAGCCTATGCCTCTTACATGAAAATTAAAGTCCATCAACTGGATGTAAAGAGTGCATTTCTTCATGGTGAAATCCGGGAAACAGTGTATGTCAGTCAACCTGAAGGATTTGAGGATCCATATCATCGGGACAGAATATACAAACTGGACAAGGCTCTATACGCGCTTCATCAAGCTCCCAGAGCATGGTATGAGAAGCTCTCGACTCACCTTGTGAAACACAGATTTCGTAGAGGTGTAATTGACTGTACACTGTTCATTAAAGAAAAGGATGGTGATCTACTGCTTGTTCAGATTTATGTTGATGACATAATATTTGGTTCCAAGAACGAAGACTTATGTAAAGAATTTGAAGCAGTAATGACTGTAGAATTTGAAATGAGTGCCATGGGAGAGATGAAGTTCTTTCTCGGGTTACAGGTGGATCAAACACCAAAGGGGATATTTCTACATCAGACCAAGTATGTAGGGGATATTCTCAGTCAGTTTGACATGGAGAATGCTTCCGCAGCTGGGACTCCACTTGCTACAAACCATGATGTAGCACCCGACGAGAATGGTGATCTGGTTGATGCCACCACGTACCGAGGAATGATTGAATCCCTCATGTATCTCACAGCCTCACGACCTGATATCATGTACGCGACATGTCTATGTTCTAGATATCAGGCGAAACCGAAAGTGAACCATCTTATTGGAGTTAAAAGGATATTTCGTCATTTGAAGGGTAGACCAACACTAGGATTGTGGTATCCTCATGATGATGACTTTGAGCTTACAGCGTATAGTGACTCGGATTACAGCGGTTGCAAAATGAACTACAAGTCCACCTCAGTAGGATATCAATTCTTTGGGAGGAGATTAGTGACCTGGCTCTGTAAGAAGCAGACCTCGGTTGCTCTGTCAACCTGTGAAGCCAAATATGTTGCTGCTACAAGTTGTTGTTCACATATCATCTGGATTCAACAGCAAATATGGGACTACGATTTGCAATTCTCTAATACTCCTATATTTGTTGATAATTCTGTTGCAATAGCCGTAACTAAAAATTTGGTCCAACATCCTAAAACCAAACACATCGGGATTAAATATCATTTCATACGTGATTGCTTTGAAAAACATTTAATCGATGTGGTTAAAATTAATACGAATTTTCAATGCGTTGACCTCTACACAAAAGCCTTTGATAAACCACGTTTTCTATATCTGTTAGAGGTCAATGGCGTTAAAAAGAAAAGTGATGTGATTTCCGACGATGACAGTACTCAGTCTGACAAGTAGATTTCATTTTATTTTAAATTTTGTTTATTTTCTTTTATTTTATTTTTATTTCTTCGCCTATCAAAATCCTAAAAACGCAAATCTTTTACGGTTTTAGAATTTTAGGGGGAGAATAGGTTAAGTTAGTATTTAATTAAAAAAAAGAAAAAAAGAAAAGGGAGGAGGACATGCAAGCTAAAAGAAATGAGATCGTATCTGAGATATCGATTCAACGACTATAGAAAATGATAGTACACAGGAACAAAGAATTTGAGACTTTAAAAGATCTAAATTGAATTAGATGCAAAATTCAAAGTATAAGTATGAGAAGTCTAAGCAAAATAAATGGAAAAATGATAGTAAAACTAGCTACTACTAAGGTAACACGGAGAAAGTAGACCTAGAGGTTGCTAGACCATTAGATGATGTGTCGGTAGATTCAACACAATAAATAAGTAGACCTCGTTGGTGATCTCAAGATCAAACAAACTTGTTCAACAAGCTGTGGGTTATCATCTTATTCCTGGTTAACACAATCAACAGAGTTCCAATAAGGGGTGGCGAGCAAAATAAACGCCACAAATATGTACGGATGACCATAATATGAGCAAAGCACATGATGAAAAATGCAAAAAGCAATCAAACTAATAACCTATGTTGTTAGTATGATTTGTGCAAAAAGAATAAAATTGCTCAAACAAGAAGATAGGTTGTGTGCCTCTCTGCTGTGCGGTGGCACTAACCTGAGGAAAGCATAACCTAGATATTCTAGAATTCATTGTTGTTTGCCGCCTCTCTGCTGTGCAGTGGCACTGACCTTAGGCTTGGCTTCTCTTTGAAAGATCTAAGAATAGTTTCTTCTTGTCAAAATACTCGTAGACCGCTCAAAATTCTCCTGAGGAATGTTGATTACTATATAAGCGTGGGATCCACAAATGCTTGTTAAAATAATTAAACCTTAAACCATCACCAATCTGTGTCAAAATTCTGTGTATGGATTTAAGTGGACAAGTATACTAAGATTATCGTGGCTGCAATTCTTGAAAGTCCAAATCAATGTGTGCATCTTATAGTACTAGTATGATTTCCTAAACTTGCTAATGACTCACGATAAAAACAAGAATCTAGCATCAAAAGATTTTGGTAAAACGTCCTGAATGATTTGATTACATGTATCATTCCATAATGATTCGTTCCAGTAATGGTCAAAATAACTTGAAGCTGACTATTCTAGAAATAAATCTGTTAGATATCTATCTTAGGGTTTCCACCTCTCACAAAACCTACAAAAATATGTTTTACTTCTGTTTTTCAGTTCTAGTAGTTTCGTTTGTTTAATTTTGTCAGTTTAGTTGTTAAAAGTCGGACTACGTATTGGAATTCTGTCTAGGATCTAATCACTAAAAAGGGTCACGTCTGTGGTGACCAAAACGGGTTCTTAAATGTTAAAAGGATCATGTCTGAGGTGATCAAAGGTTTTCAAAGTTAAAAACGATCATGTCTGAGATGATCAAATGCTCTTAATGTTTTTCCAAGGGTAAAGTGTCAAATGGTCACAAAGTTAAAATCATAAGTATGAGTCAGTTGCACGACTAGACCAAAGCATGGACCAGCCGTACGATTGAACCAGACGAATGAACCCAATCGCACGACTGAGCCACACGTATGGCCCAGGCATGCGATTGGACCATCAACATGGGTCAATCCAGGCAATTGGATCATGAAAATGAACAAATCGCATGAAGGAGAGTGATCGATTGACTTAGTCGCACGATTGACTTCTAGTTGCACAACTGATGATGACCGATTGAGTCAGTCGCACAACTGAGTCTCAATCGCACGAACCAGCTGTGTGATTAGGTCTAGTCACACGACTGAAGGAAACCCTAGTATAAATAGAGGGGAAGTCGGTCGCAAACCCTATTCACCCCCAATCGCTCATTTCTTCGCACGACTTACCGATACTCTGCCCAAATTTCATCTGATTGTTCTTGGACTGTGATTATTATGTTCTAATGATTTCCAATGACTCTACAGGTAATGTGCAACGTTTTCAATTCAAATGTTCAATCGATTCATCCTCAAAAGATCGATATTGTGCCCTAAAACTTAACTGAGACTAGTATGACTAATAACCTGATAAAACTACGTAAAATGTTAAAATAAAAGTTAGTAGGTGCTATGTTAGGTATTTGTGAGTCTAATGCGCCATACCACGAAGTCTAAAACTATGAATTGCGAAAAATTTGAATTTGAATGAACCAACAGTCTGCCATGCGAATGGGTGCTCTGATGAACTTCAATCGCACGACTGAGCCAGGCGAATGGCTCAGTCGCACGACTGAGTTCGGTGAATGGCACAATCACACAACTGAAACATGCGAATAAGTTTAGTCGCACGATTGGTTCAACCGCTTGGTAGAGCATACGACTGAGCACAGTCGCATAACTTAGTCGTACGTATGAGCTAAATCGCACGACTAAACCTCAGTCGCACAGTTCATTCGCACGACAGAACAGACAGATTCAAGTTAAGAAATTCAAACGGTTACTCTTTCACTTGCACTAACATTTATCCATTTTGTGTAACAGATGGCAAGTCGCTGGACCATGAGCACGAAGCACAACATATGTGCTCACCTGGATTTGACTTCCAGGAAAGTTGCAGACTTTTCGGGCATCATTAGATTTCTACGATGATCTAGGATATTCCGTGTCATTTCGACACCGTGCATACCATACCAATCCCTTTAGCAGGCCTTCTGGGAAGGCGCGCTTATCGATAGGACCGCAAAGCCCCACTGTATCAGGAGCTCTATCTTTGGTCATGCCATAAAGATCACAGATGAGGATCTCCTGACAGTATTAGAGTTTGGAGATGATGTTAACTGCCCGACCCACTTGCACCCACTGATAGTGCGCGGCTGCTTTCTACGAGCCTAGTACTCGGGGGACATCACCGCAGGTGTGCTCAACAAGAGAAACCTATGCCCCCAGTTCAAGTACTTGGCACATGTGCTGCTTAAGTGCATTGCCTCCTGGAAAGGAGGCTTCGATGAGCTATCGGACCAGATTCAGAATGCCTACGTGGCGTTGGTGCTGAACCACCCGTTCAGTTTCTCCCGGATGATGTGGAGAACATCGAGGCGAAGGGGAAGGATGATTTTGTATGTATCCTTGCTTCATGAAGATGATCATTGATCAGAAGCTCCCTTAGCTACCTAAGGAGAAGGAGGACGCTATAGTTCTTGAGGTGATGGATGACACCACATTGGGCCGGATGAAGGTCTACAGGGGGAAGCAAGTGAAACCCCCTGTGAGAGGATTGTTTGGACATCTTGCACGTGAGGATTACGTGGCGCCCTCCAGGAGGAAGTGGCACCACGAGGACAGTGATTCTGATACAGAGCAGATTGTACTCCCCACCGATGACTCAGGGGATGATGAAAGTGGCAATGGTGGAAACACAGACCCCACTCCATCTAGGGCCACCATACTGATGTTACACCTCCACCACCTACTCATGGAGATGCTGACATAGCTGGTTTCCATTAGGATTTTAGGCCTGATGAGGAGGAGGAGAGCGATGATGACCCGTTGACCAGAACGGTGGGCGGCAGGGTGGTTGCCACCGAACATGGGATAGAGGCGGTTGGAGGACGCCAAGCTGCATCTAGGGAGACTACTAAAGATCCTACTTATACCCCAGACCAGCTTATCATTCCAAGGGAGCATCCTCCTTGAGGGGTTTAAGGAAGAAGAGGATGGCTCAACCCCATGGGATGAAGCCGAAAAGACGGAGGTTCATGCTGATTCCTACCTCCACCACCACTGCCACCATATCTACCACCACTCACCCACCCATTACCACAGCTACCACCACCACTACTACCACCTCACCCACCATCACTACCACAACCACTCCACCACCTATCTACACTACTTCCACCACCACTACAGCCTACCCATCACCACCCACACATATACCACCACCCATATTCACCACAGCCACCACCACTACCACCAGCCACCGGCTCGGACCATCATCCCACCAGCCATTCACTACAGGATCCTCCCTACCTTCTATTAGGGTAGAGGATCAACTGGCAGCACTGAACAGGATGGTGTTGAAGTTGTGGGCTGCTGACGAGGAAAGAGTTGCATAGATCAGACAGCTTGTGGAGCAGAACGCTACCCAAGCACAGCAGATCGCACAGCAGGCCCAGCTAATAAAGGTTCAGGCTCAGTAGATGGTTGTTCAAAGTCAAGAGATTGCCCTACTCCAGGAGCATAAAGTTCTATCCACTAAGAAGATTGAGGAGTTGGAGGATGCCAATAAAACCATCATACTCAAGCTCAAAGGCACAAAGGATGAGCCTCTAAAGATACAAGAGGGTGATGATGATGATAGTGATAATGATGATGATGGTGATGATGATGATGATGATGATGAGGATGAGACCGAAGGAGGAGATGATGAGGATGCAGGAGATAATGAAGAAGGTGGGGATGCATCTGCATCAGGTGCCACACAAGCAAGAGAGAGGCGGACCAAGAAAAATCAAGATCAGGATGCCTCAACATTAGCCCCGACTACAGAAGAGCATATGATTCAGGAAAAACGTAATGATTAGATGTTATGTAATTTTAAATCATGTGTAATTGAATCATGTATTAAACTTATGTACATAATGTTTATATCTATTTAGTGTCTTACTGTCTTGATTATTGACTAGTGGTGATGGTTTTATATGTTTAAATCAAGCAGATCATTTATCTCAGCAAGATGAGTATGATGTTGCTCCCCTTTAGCAGATCAAGTCTCAACTCACAATGATACTTGATTTGCAAGGGATCACCAGGAGGTCGCGAGTAACACTCCTGAAGAAGGAGAAATCATTCACGACCTTACTGATGAGTAACTGGCTGAGATGTTCCGACTAAATCCAGATGATCTTGTAAAGGATGCTCTTACTGTCGACATGGATAGTGAAGATGATTTACGAT
The DNA here is from genome assembly GCA_025506515.1 of Flaveria trinervia. Taxonomy (NCBI): domain Eukaryota; kingdom Viridiplantae; phylum Streptophyta; class Magnoliopsida; order Asterales; family Asteraceae; genus Flaveria; species Flaveria trinervia. Next base: position 60,583,733 of record CM046456.1, on the reverse strand, counting down.
GTGGATAAAATTGAGATTGAAGACGTCACAGCATAAAATTATCCAGAGTATGCAGACAATGAGGGAAATGTAGTCCCCAATCTGGGTGACACTCTTGTCAGTGATACATTTGAAACACTGGATAAGATAGAGCAGGAGTTGGAGAAGAAGAAAGATCAAGCCCAAGCCTCAGATGCCGATGTCAACATCAAAAAGGCTGAATGGGCGGCATGCTTTGCAAAGACCAGAGCCCAGCGCAGTGCTCCAAAGTATAGTACCTACACCAAGCTTTACAAAGTGAAAAAGCATCTGAAAGTGTCAGGAAAGATCATTGTGTGGCCATATTTTGATGATCTAAATGTTTATGCTATCAAGAGAGAGAAGGGAATCGAGTACTTCAGATTCCCACACGATCTGAAGACTCTACCCGGTTTTGAGCTCAACCAGCTGGCCAAATTGAAGCTATTATATGCTGACCCTCGAAAGATGTCAGGCTGGTTTGAAGCTGCTTTGAAGAGAGAGTACCACACCAGGTGGGTCAAATTCAAACCTCAATAACCAATGAGGTATATCAGAAGATCTGAAGTTGATGCCATTATTGGAAAGCCAAAATTATGCTGAAGTGGAGTCCTCCGCGCACAATGTCGAGAATCCCTCTAAGGGAAATGCCTCAGGACTTCATTCCACACTTCAAGTGGTGGTACTACTATTGGAGAACAGGTGAGGTGGTCATAGTTCTGAATAGAAATGGAAATATGGAAACTATCAGGGTATTTGACCTGATGTGGCTAACTAACTTGTCTTCTGACGATGTCTACACTTTATACAAGTGGCCACTGTTCTATGACGCGCAAGACATTGTACAAGCCCTCCAGTTCCAAAACGTGATAAGACTCTTCTTGCATTCGAAATACATGCAGGAGTTACAAAGGAGGAGAAGTACAAGAAATATGAAGAGCTGATGAAGAATGATAGACAATAGAGTAAACTAGGTCCAAGGGGGAGTTTGTAGATACATATGTACCTTGTTTATGAGCTTAATGTAAAATGTCTTTCATGTCTTACATTTATGTAACTGAATGGGTTTGAATGAAATACAATGTGTGGTTTATGCTTATAATGTTTAATATTTCATTGATTATTGTGTGTTAACGATTATTGAACTAACTATATAGGTTTGTGGTTGTTTACATAGTTCATAGTCAATAATGATTGAGAAACGTGCTTAAACTTAATCGTGTGAAGTTCTTATGTGAATGGACCATGCTAATGGACCATATGCATGAAGACTTCATGCTAATGAACCAGTCGCACGACTGAACCAGAGACTGGATCAGTCGCACGACTGTAACATAAGATTGACTCAGTCACACCACTGAATCTTTAGTCGTTCAGATGGATCAACCGCATGGTTCAGTCACACGGCTGAACCATGCAAATGGTTCAGTCGTACGAATGGAAAACCCTAACCTATAAATACCACTTAATTCATGGGAAAACGTAACAATTCGAATACCTATGCACTAAATCGTACCCTAGCCGTCTAGAGACCCTAGAACAACCTGTTCCAAGTTCATAGATCGCACATATGCGTATTGCAATCGTTCTTAACGTTTAGATTCATTCTAAGATCGATTCTAAGTGTGTTCTCACTGATTGGATCGCTAATAAAATAGGATTCCGCACTATTTGAGTTGGTATACACGTAAATCAGTTAGTACTCTGTCCGTACACGATCCCTAACACATATGACCAGGCTTCCCGCACTTGAAACAGATGTTCGATCCCCATTTGCATTCCCCCGAATGCTCCTTCCCGCATTTGCCACACCTCTTCGACCCCGCATTAGGTGTGACCACACGGCGATCATCCACCCGTGCCTTCTTGTTACTCGTCGAGGCACCACCCCGACCAAACCTCTTCCCATTCCAACCTCGATCACCACTACCCTTCTTGCTTGCCTCAGCCACCACCACCTCTCGCTCATCGTACAACCTTCCTGCCAAATCAACCATTGACCTAAACATGCTCGGTCGGGCAGCGATCATGTGCCTACGGATATCCGACGGCAAGCCCTGAGTATACCGCTTAATCTTTCGTGATAGAGGCGTCACCTGATCCGGCACCAACCGTGCCATCTCATTAAATTTGGTGGTGTACTGCTGATGTGTCAGCGTCCCCGCCTCCAACTGCAGGAACTTTCTCTCAACCTTGTCTATCTCCCTATGAGGACAAAACTCCTCAATCACCAACTTTTTCAGCTCAGATCATCTTATCCTCCCAATAGCCCGACTACCCTCAGTTTGGACAATATTGTCCCACCAGCATAAAGCTAAGTCCACGAAAGAGTGGGCAGCAAACTTCACTTTCTGATCTTCTCGACACTCACTGATGTTCAGAACAACTTCTATTTCCCTCACCCATCGGTGAGCAGTGGCAACAGTGCCATTACCATCAAAAGTAGCGGGTTTACACCTTTGAAATGCCCCATAGTTACAGCCTCGTGCCGCCTCCGGTGCAGGCTCTTCTTCTTCCTCCTCTTCATCATCGGAATGAACCGTTTCAGGCTCCGGTTGCTCCCGTCCTCCCGAGGACCTATTCCTCTCTTTTCTTTCCCCTTCCCTCACAGCCTTGATAACTTCGGTCACCACAGACGATAAGATTGCCTGCATGACCTAATGAACTTCTTCCACAACAGCCTCTTTTACTGAGGCTCTCAAGTTGGCGCTCTCATCACCACCCTCCGAATGAGGAGTCGCGGGTTCTTCATGAACCACCTTTTAAACTCTACGCCTCCCTCTTTTGGGTCGCGGTTCAGCACCATGACCTCCACCACGTGAAGCTTTTGAAGATCTACCACCGGCCATCCACACACACACTGAAAGATTCAACACCACACGGTCATTCAAGGGAACAGCTTAGTTTATGTCAAGTATAGTAAGTCCCTAACTACAGTGGCCAGTTGTGATTAGCCACTTACTTTAATCTTCATACCCCAAGCATTATCTATCCTGACTACATCAGTATCTAAATCTACAAACAACACATAACCACATAACATGCACATGTAATACCGATTAACATTAAGCAAATACCTGATGGCACGCAGTTACTCAGACTGGCATCCCTTCCCTTTCCGTCCCATTTTCAGTTTAGGTTTATTTTGAAAATTTACCCATTTAACTTAAACTTTGGCTCTGATACCACATTGTAAGGCCCCATTGCCGGGACGCTTACATCTGGTCAATCATTGCACATAAAACATATAATTACATCAATTTAAAGAAAACGTTGCAGCGGAAACATTAATACAAACATTTCAACTCATTATAATAAATGCTTTTGAAAAATAATACAATATCCATTACAAAATATTATCTGTTCGCATTATAATGCAAAAAAATTGTACAAAGGAATGTCATCCCAAAAGAGCTGAGTAGCCCCCCGTGCCATCCTCAACAACATTACCTACCAACTAGAAACACATAAAAGTCAGCATTGCTGAGCGAGTTCTAGTTTAATAATAAAACATACTTTATCTTTCATTTAAAATTTTCCTTTACTTTCTTTCAAATCATACCAGACATAGAACGTTATCACACATCGTACGTACACGTAGATAATAATTATTATCTTCATCATCGTTCATTTCGTACATTTATTATCTTTCGTTTCCATCTACATCCTGTCATGTGCTTAACCCCCCTCTAGAGCACCAAGCAATTCATCTAGGGTTAAGCGACAAGGACCCCATACATATGGTCAATCACAAAGATTGAACCCATGTGTGCATCCTCATGGGGTATATAACCCGTACACAGTTAAGCGGATAACCCCTCATTGGGTGTGAACCTCCATACATTCGCTTAATCACACGGATTAAACCCTAGTGTGCATCCTCACGGGGTAGCTAACCCGCACACGGTTGAGCTAACACTCCTCATTGAGTGTGAACCTCCATACATTTGCTTGCAAGCCTTTCTTTCGTTCGTTCGTTCATTAATGCATGCATTCTTTCATTTCGTTCCTCTTTTCATTATCTTCCACTTTATGTTACATAATACTTTCATTTCATTCATTAACATACAAAGTAAAGCCATGGGAAGACAATCATACACAGCAAGGAACATGAATAGAAACATGTAGCATCACCATAGAAGGCACAAGATACATACATACATAACATACCATAAACATACAATCTTGCATAAGCACCCAACATACATCAAGCCCATCATAGCGTCTATGACCTCGAAAGTCAACTTACATGAACCCCTGGGAATCTCCCAAGTCAAAGCCTACATATCACTGTTCCCCCAAAAATCAGAAAATAAACTAAGTTCTTTCAGGCATATGAGCCCTATTTGGGCGTATGGACCCTATTCAGTCGCATGGCCTTCCATGCGTATGAGAACACTAAGGCAAATGGACACTATGGGCGATTGGATACTTAGGCATATGGACTTCCAGTCGCATAGCCTTCAGTCGCATAACTTTCATGCGTTTGAACCTCAGTCGCATGGCCTCCAGGCACATGGACCTCAATCGTATAACATCCAGACGCATGGCCTTCAGTTGCATGACTTCTATGCGTATGGACTCAGTCGCACACTGTTTAGGCGCATGGCCCCCAGTCGCATGGCCATCATGCGTGTGAACCTCAGTCGCATGCCTTTTGGCCATATGGCCTTCGGACGCATGCCATCCGGTCGCATGAGCCCTAGCTAATGCAGAATGCAATTCTTCTCGAACATAATCTGCAATTTTTGGCCTCCAAACCCTCTCAAATCTATTCTAAGCTCAAACAAACCATCCTAAACCTTAAAAACACATACCACAACACCATTCAAGCATAACCAAGCCCAAAATCAAACCCCACCCGAATCACACACATACCCATACACATACAAATAGGTTTACACCCAACACAACCAAAAATGATTTGCCATGTGTTCCAGCCCCAAAAATCAGTTGCAAATGTGTAATAGAGGGGTCCTAGAACTCACATTAACAGCCTCTTCGGGTAAAGCTTCTCACAAACTCGCTTGACTTCGACTTTTGCACTTGATTCTTCAAGAAACACTAGGTTTGGCTCTCTTCTCCTCTCTTTGGCCGAATGGAAGGGGGTGTGGGAGAGGGGTGTGGGCAGCCAAGCCCCTTTTATACCCCCACTCCTCCAAAGATTTTCCCGTTTTGGCAAGATTGGTCCCTCGACTTTGGACTTTATTTCTTTTCTTTCTTTTTCTTCTTTCTTTGGCTTCAAAGGGGATAACCGGGTGTTACATTAAGTTAACTCCGGTTTGTAAAATTTTCAAAATAAGATACTAAATCATTTTTAGCTTTTTTCCATATTTTTAAACAATCTACTCGAAGAGTAGCACGTCTTACATTGGTGTAACATGGTTGGAGAGTTCGTTGAATGAGTCGATTCAAACATTTATTGTCGAAATGTTTGAATGTCAAGCTTTCTTGAATTACCAAATGTGCCATTTGCTGCCAAACCGCATCAATTTTATAAGCCCAAATATTTCCTTTGTTTGTCATCGAAGCTTGACCTTGAGAAGGTTCACCTTTCAACGCTGTACAATGTTTATTTGAAATATGTTTCTTCAACATTGTGTTTGCATCTTTTTTGAAAAACTTATGACAAAACTTGGAACGAGATTTGTTTGGACCGCTAGCCATTTGACATAAATCATAATTACACCATACTTTGGGATTCCTATTCATATGAAGGATTGCTACCACCACTTTGATTGAAAACACTTCACAACCAACGAATGATTGGGCACTTGATGAAACCATTTGAGAGATTTTTTATAAGAGCGTTTAGAAAGAAAGTATTTGTGAGAGCGTTTTTGAGATTTTTGAGAGTAGAGAGTGTTATAAGTTGTTGTGATTCAACCAAAACATGCAATACATATATATACTAACCTAATGGGGATATAATGGTAAAACAGCCTCAAAAAAACGGTCAAAAAAGGTACAAATGGCTATATAGCCGTTACCCTACGGTGATATTTTGAAAACCGGTTTGGTGACCGGGTTGGGATCTAGTTTGAAACCGGTTTAGAACTGATTCGGTTCAGAAACCGGTTTCAATTCTGAAAAGGCCAAATCAAGGAAGAATCGGTGGTTAGGGCCGGGTTCAAACCGGTTTGGGCCTCAAACCGGTTTCGGGTTTTCTGGCCAAACCGGTTCACGAACCGGTTTTTTTGCCCACCACTACTTGTTTCCTAAGTGCATTAAGTTCCTCATCCGATGTGATGACGATTCGCTTGATGCTTCATAGCGAGAGATGTTTCTTACCTTTCATCCAACACCTCTCGTGTTACCATGCCCTTGTCCTAAGGCGCGTTCCAAACATTCCATCTCATTTACGGGTGACTCACCCACCTCAATTTCCATTTGTTCATATTAATTTTCAGTTTTTCCCTGCATTATTAAAGAACAAAATAAAAAGTTATTAGATTTTTCTGAAAGTTTGGTAGCATAACTGTTGTAAAATGAAACAACTATCATGATCAAACATAAGTAATAAATAATAATTTCAAAGCTTTAAAACCAATAATAAAAGTAATAGTATCCAAGTGTTTGACCTTATTTAAACTAAATATTACTCAAAATTTCCCAACTCATAATTTAAAACGTGATCGGGAACCAATTTCATACACTTAAATTAAACGATTTGCTAGATTAACAAACTAACAACATACCAAATTAAATTAAAGTACTAGCAACATATAAATACATGATAATAATATTTTCAACAAACATAACAAAGAAATTTTTAAACTTACCCAATCTTCTTCTGCCCTCGGATTGACCCATACAAACCTGTCCCTATAATGTGCCTTCCTTCATGTCTCAATGTGGCTTGGGGTCCCAGTTTGTTACTCATTTAACCATTAAAATAATAGTAATTAAATTTAAAAAAACTAATAATACATAATTGGATAAAAAATGACTTCTTACTTGAAGATATCGCCTCTTGGTAAGGAACGACTCCCATGCAAACTTGGATAGAGCTGTTTAGCTCTATTATCAAAGCCTTTATGTGAAAGGCGTTTATGTTGTTTATTTATGAACAATGATATGTAATAAACTAAACATATTAAATATAAATATTTTTTATAGTTTTGGGTAACTCTTGAGTGGTTTTAAACTATACTTATATTTGGTTCACATTAGCATTTTATAGATTTCAAGATACCATGAACTCAAAAAATATATACTTTAGCTTGATGAATTTTAATAAAACTAGAAACCGACAAAGGAATCTTTAAAAGATATTTTATATGTAATGCTTACAATTAATTTCCTATAAAATTAGTTTTACACATTAATGGATTCTCACGTTTAACACAGTGATGTTTTTAAATCAAGTTATGAATTCAATATACATATTATTATATATTTATTCAAATTAGTTTTGTTTATTGTGTGTGAAATTTTATTAAATGATTAGAATGTGGATGTAGTAGTTGACTTTAAAATACTTACACTCAAATAAATTATAAGAGCCATGTACAATCTTGAAGCAAATCAAGATATGAGCTTTGTCATATTAAATAATGAAAGTTAATGGGTTAATGGCCCCTGAAGAGTATGATAATAGCAATTGAGAAAGGGCTCTAGTAAAGACAAGAAAGGGGAGAACGACATAGACGGCAAAAAAAAAGAAGGGGATGTGCGACGGCAGAAAAAATATATATATACACTTACGCACAACATTAAAGGAGGAGGGTAAATTGATTTTCATTGAACTTAAAGCTTAGAGTATAATTAGAGATCAATCTCGAAACAAAGAACAAGTTCGGAGAGTAAGGATTGACACATTTAAGCATTGAAGATTGTTCGGTTCTGTTTCGTTTTCGATTATTTTTCTTTGCTTCATTGATTCTTTTGTTTATGTTACTAAAGTTGCAACTTTATCATTGTTCGTAATGTATTCGATCGTTATGAGTAGCTAACTTTTTAGTACCATCTAGGTTGAGTTGAAAACTAATATGTTTTAATTAAATATTGGTTTTGATTTCGTAAATTTGTTTATTAATCTTAGAACTTGATTATTCTCTCAGTTAAATATGGATGTGTATATTTTTTATGCTTGAAAATTATTGTCATGCTCGTGTATATTTAATCTTGATTGATTACGTGACATCTAGATTGTGTTTTTAATTTTAAACTTTGATTAGAGATAATCTTAGGAGCATTGGCTGTGATTAAATAGTATTTTTCAATGTGCTACATTATCTAAAACCTAGGGGTGATATATAGTGCTTAAAACCTCCTACCCGTTGCTTGTTAAGTTTAGATTTCGCGAGAGCGTGTTTTGCCTTTCGTTCGTGGTGTTAGTGTTTTAGGATTTTTAATTAGATTTAATCAAGTTGTCCTTTGTCTTAGGGTTAGAAAATATAATTTTAAAGATATTATGGTAGAAAACCTATGGGTGATCTTCCATTAGACATTTTAATAAACATATCTAGTGTCGTACACGTGTCTTTGATCTTCTTAGGGAGTAGCAACATATCTAGTTAACCCTAGATCCGTATTTTTAGAGATAGTCATACGAGTCATTACATGTATGTCATTACATGTTAGTTGGATCCCTGCGTAGGTAGTTATTTCAATATTTGATCGTATTCAAGTTTCAAAGTTTGAATTCTTATTTGTTTATTTCTTCCGTCGTGTTCGATTAATTAATGTTAGTTAAATTCTTTGTTTTGTTTATTAATATTAATTACTTAAAATAAGAAATTAATTAGGTTAGAAGTCGATAGAGGTTTAGCAACGGAAGCCGCCAAACGTGTCTCTAGGGTTCGATATCTGGACTTACCTAAACTTTACTATATCACGACCGTACACTTGTCGTTTGTGTGAAGTTTAGTTAGAAATTTCCAAATTTTAAAACTAATTTGTGAAAAATAATTTTTTTAAATAAAATAATATATATATCACACATCAAGTTTTGGCGTCGTTGCCGGGGACAATGTTTTGACGATTTTGAGAACGACCCGAGTCGGGGATCTAATCATTTGTTTTCTAGTTTAGAGTTTACTTTTTGAGTTTACTTTTTGAGTTTAATTTCCTCTTATTTTTTTAATAGTTCCTTTAGTTAGTATTTTTTATTATTATTTCTATTTACTTTAATTTGTTTGTGCTTTAATCAATTAGGTAAATTTCTTTGTATTTTTCTTCTTAATTTTTTTTTATTTTATGCGCCACACCCGTTCTACCGGACCACCAAAATTTCAGCCACTTGATGATATTCGAACGAGTCTTACACGGAGCTTGAGACCGAGGATGATTCCTACAACAGCGAATCAACTCACACTACAGAATCTGTAATGGCCGAAGAACAACCACCAATAAGGAGAGTGATTGCCGACAATGCCAAGCCCACTACTGTTGGAGCTAGGTCTAGTATTGCACATCCACCAATCACTGCCAACAATGGCAAATACCTCCCTAAATCATTTCTATGGTCACTAATATAGTTCAGTTCCACGGGTAACCTGCTAAAGACCCAAATTCTCACCTAGCTCGCTTCGCAAGAATCTATGACACCTTTTACGTGAACGGTGTTTCTGAGGACGCAAGCAAGTTGTGTCTCTTCCCGTTCTCTCTTACTGACCGCGCCCACAGCTGGCTTGAGTCCCTACCCATAGGATCTATCACTACTTGGGCTGATATGCAAGACAAGTTCTTGTGTAAGTACTTTCCCCCTTCAAATACCGCTCGTCTAAGGAGCATGATTCATTAATTTTAGCAAAAGTGAGGAGAGACTTTCTATGAGACCTGGGATCATTTCAAGGAACTAGTGCACAAGTTTCCACATCACGGTTTAGAGGATTGGGCGTTAATTGAGAAGTTCTACAATGGAGTTACTCCTGCGACGAGGAACATGCTAGACATTACTGCTGGTGGTAATCTGATGACCACCAAGACTATTGAGGAGTGTAACATGATGTTTGAGGACCTAGCCATGAGTAGTTACGAGTATCCTGACTTGTCACACCCCCGCTAAAAGCGGAAACACGGGGATGTAACGAGACGGGATCGTCATAACACATGTTAAGCAATAGAGATGCAATATAAGTAATGAGGACAAGCGTGTCATGACGACACCCGACACAAAGGAGTCTTGTATCGTGTTTAGTCAGTATTCATGACAACATAGACATAAGCATAACAAGATAAATGATTCACATAAACAAAAGAAGATAACATTGTATTGTGATTCCCACATCCCGAGAACAAGTATCAAAGAATGATATTGTTTAATCAGACTACAACAATGTTCCAAAATGAATGTTTGTCCATTATGTTTAGTCTCAAAAATGCATCCTAGGGTCTCCACTAAGGCAGCACACCTAGATCTTCAATTAGCATTGTCACCTGAAAAGATATGATCAAAATGGTCAACAAAATTGTTGGTGAGATCGCAGGTTTAAATAGTAAATAAGTAATTGATGTTGTATAGTAATTGTCGTGGAATACCGTGAATACAGTTATAAGTAAGCAAAATCACATAACAATGAGCTTTACAACCAAATCTAATGACGTACACACAGAATCTTGTCAGAATATATTCACCCAAGGGCCCGTTCCTGGCCACTGTTGGTACTAACTAGTATACCAACAAACAAGGGTGGGGGTGTCAACCCAGTAGTACTACCAATACCTATCTGTCGGTTCCAACACAGAATTAAATGGTTGTAAAGAAAGTACCACACAGCGAACTCAAGCATGTATTAGATAAGTACTCACAAAACAGTAACACATTGATTCCAAGTATGTAAATTGTATGTAAGTTGTACAACATGAAGAAAATGGGTGAGCATACTTTTCCCCCATGTTTGTAAATGATTGAAATGTTGTATAAGCATAAAAAGGGGCTATGAAACTCACTTGATAGGTGGTAAGTATGAATGATCAAAGTTTCCAAATATAGTATGCAATGAACGGTCAAACACCTATTGACAGTTATAGTAAAGCATTAATGATATGTATAAAGTAAATAGTAACGTTCGGTCGGTTCGGGTTGTATTGGTTCGGTCGTGTGGAACACACACAAGCAAACATGCGTATTAGGTCTTATGTAGATCCAAGTACTAGAAATCGTTGTCATTACCGATGATATTTATGTAAAAGTGTCATTGTTATTAGAGAAATGCTTAGAAAATATTAGTGGTTACAATTCGGTTGGTGATGATTGTAAAATGTTATGTTGATTTTGATTTGGAATAGCATTAATAAGTTTAATAGTGTTAACTGAAATATTGTCATTAGCAATGATAACTGTTAGGACCTGGTATTTGAACGAAATACCTAGTGATTAGCGTGTAAACCAGATCAAATAGTGCGGAATCCTATTTGATTGGCGATCCAATCAGTGCGAACACATGAAGAATCAATAAATAATTGAAACTAACGTTAGAAATCAATTGGGAATCGATCTAATGTGTTCTATGAACTTGGAGAACGAACTGGGAGGCTTCTGGACGGCTAGGGTACGTCTGGAGTCGTAATAGAATGAATTCCTTTTTTTTAACTCCTTAGCCTTGATTGCCTTCAACGAAGCATTCCCGTCGTACCTCTTTTCCAGCTCATCCCATAGTTTCTTGGACTGCTTATTCTCTGAGTACTGGTGGAAAATGTCTTTAGGGATAGACTGTGTAATCAATGCATAAACCCTCTTCTCTGCATTATATTTAACTTTCTGCGCGTCTGTCATCCCTCCTAAGGTTAGCTTTACTCCATCGGCTCCCACCGGCGTACTATACCCAATCTCGATAGCTTCCCACAGATTCGGATCCACTCCATTGAGATAGATCTCAAAACGTTGTTTCCAGTGGGGAAACTCATCTAACGTTAAGAGCTTTGGTGGTTTATTATGATTACCCACCTCACTCTCAAGTAACAGCAGGTTCTGGATCCTAGAGTCCTTCCCAGCAGTAAATGCCGGCATTTGATCTTCCATGGCGAATAACTTTAAGTCTACTAAAACAAACTGTCAACTGGTGTGACTGAAGGATGCGATTGGGCTATTCGTGCGAATGAACTATGCGATTGGTTCAATCGTGCGGCTGAACTAAGCGATCAGTTCAGTCATGCGAATGAAGCTGATGCGTATGAACACTGCGAACGAATGGTTCAATCGTACGAATGGAGATGCGACTAGGTCCAATCGTGTGTCTGAGCAATGCAAATGAGGTCCAGTCGTGCGAATGGCTCACTCGTGCGACTGAAGCTGCTGTTTTGCGAAAATTTCTAGGTTAAACGTGTTTTAGCCGTAAAAATTCGAAATTTCGCAAGGTCTCTTCGCCTAAGTCCGTAGAAACCAGACTTTGATGAGCAGGGAACGTCCAAGATCACTTTTGACACAAAAGATTGCGTTTTTAGTGCAAAAACACAAACTTTTTATCAATCTTGATTGAATCACACATAATCAAGAGCCAAGGCTCTGATACCAATTGTTAGGACCTGGTATTTGAACGAAATACCTAGTGATTAGCGTGTAAACCAGATCAAATAGTGCGGAATCCTATTTGATTGGTGATCCAATCAGTGAGAACACACGAAGAATCAATAAAGAATTGAAACTAACGTTAGAAATCGATTGGGAATCGATCTAATGTGTTCTATGAACTTGGAGAACGAATTGGAGGCTTCTGGACGGCTAGGGTACGTCTGGAGTCGTAATAGAATGAATTCTCTTTGTTTTTCCATGAATTGGGTTGTATTTATAGGTTAGTATTGTTCATTCGTGCGACTGAACCATTAGTATGGTTCAGTCGTGCGATTGAACCATGCGGTTGATTCATCCGCACGACTGAGTGTTCAGTCGTGCGACTGAGCCAATCTTATGTTACAATCATACGACTGATCCAGTCTCCTGGTTCAGTCGTGCGACTGAGTCATTCGTATGAAGTTATTCATGAGTATGGTCCATTCGCATGGGCCATTCGCATGAGAACTTCATTATGTTAAGTTTGAATGTATTAATTAATAAACATTATGTGTAACCATTCAAACAATCACTAACCTAATTAACAAATTCAATGTCGACTCATTAATGAATTATTAGACATTACAAATCACAAACAATCAATATCATTTCATTAATCATATCAAATTACATCTGAATCAGATAAACAAGATCTATTAGGGACATACATGTATCAACAAACTCCCCCTTGGACCTAGATCTCTCTAATGTCTTGATTTCTGCATCACCTCCTCATATTTCTTGTACTTGTCCTCTTTTTTGACTCCCGCATGAATCTCAAATGCGAAGCAGAGTCTTATGACATTTTGGAACTGGAGAGCTTGTACAATATCTTGCGTATCATAGAACAGTGGCCACTTGTATAGCGTGTAGACATCATTTGTTGACAAGTTGGTAAGCCACATTGGGTCGAATACCCTGATCGTATCTATTTGGCCCTCTCTGTTTAGGACTATGACTGCTTCAGCTGTTCTCCAATCGTAGTACCACCACTTAAAGTGGGAGTGAAGTCCTGTGGCATTTCCCTGAGTGGGATTCTTGACATTGTGCGCGGAGGACTCCACTTCAACACTATCTTCGGCTTTCCAGTAATGGCATCAACCTCAGACCTTCTGATATACCTTGTAGGTTGTTGGTGAATGGCGCAATCTCATGTCCAGTTATGCGAATAGGATCCATTCGCATGGTTGGTTCATACTTATGATCCAGTCGTGCGAATGGGTTACACTTATGAACATTTAGCACGTAAACCCTTTTTACCTGTTGAAATTAACATTATGAGCATTTGATCATCTCAGACATGATAATTTTAACTTGAAAACTTTTTGATCACCTCAGACGTGATCCTTTTAAACAATTTAGTCACCTCAGACGTGACCCTTTTAAACTTTGAAAACACATGTGGCCATCTCAGACATGACCCTTTTAGTGAGTTGATCCCTTACCGATTTTCATGATGTAGTCCGGCAAACAAACAAAACTAAAAGACTAAGTGAATTAGAAAAAAAAACTAAACTAACGTACGAAAAATAAAACTTGTTTTTGGCTTTTTGTGAGAGATAAATCCTAAGATGGAAATCTACGGGATTTGGTTCCGGAATAGGCAGCTTCAACTTAGATTGACCACACCTGGACCAATTCAATTTTGGAATCATATAGGCAAGTCAAATCATTTGGGACTTGTTATCAAAATCTTTTGATGCTCTATTCTTGGTTTTCATCCAAAGTCGTTAGCAACTTTTAGGAAATTATACTGGAACTATTAGGTTACCATATGATTTGAACTTTCAAGAATTGCAGCCACAATGATTGTCAATATGTTTGTCCTCTTAAATCCATACACAGACTTTTGACACAGACTGGTGATAGATTTAGGTTTAATTATTTCAACTAAAATTTGTGGATCCCACACTATATGGTAATCAACATTCCTCAGGAGCTTTTGAGCGGTCTATGGGTATTTTTACAAGAAGAGACTATTCTTAGAGCTTTCAAAGAGAAGCCAATCCTCAGGTCAGTGCCATTGCACAGCAGAGAGGCGGCAAACAACAATGAATTCTAGAATATCTAGGTTATGCTTATCCTCAGGTCAGTGCCATCGCACAGCAGAGAGGCACACAACCTATCTCCTTGTTAGAGCAGCTTAATTTTATTTTGCACAAAATGCACCAACAACATAAGTCATTAGCTTGATAGCATTTTTCTTTCATTTTTTCGTGCTTTGCTCTATTTATGGTCATCCGCACACATTTGTGGCGTTTACATGCTCATTACCCCTTATTGGAATATTGTTGATTCTGTTAACCAGTGATAAGATGGAAGCCCACAGTCAGTTGAACAACTTAGTTTGATCTTGAGATCACCGGTCAGGTCTAATCATCTATTGTGTTGAATCTACCGACATATCAATTATGGTCTAGCAACCTCTAGGTCTACTCTCGTTGTGTTACCTTAGGAGTTACCAGTTTTTCTATCATCTTCCCTTTTATATTGCTTAGACTACACAGACTTATACTTTGAATTTTTGCATCTTTTCTAAATTAAATGTTTTAAAGTGCCTCTTGATTTGTTCCTGTGTACTATCATATTCCAAAGGGTTTGAATCGGTATCACAGATACGATCTACCTTATATCAGCTTTCCACTCCTTCTCCCTCGTTTTTTTTTTGTTTTTTTTAATGTTACTTGCTGACTTATTCTCCCCCTAAAATACTAAAATCAAAACTACTTTAATTATTTTAGGATTTTAATAAACAGCAAAATAACATGAGTTTAATTTAAACAGACTAAAATAAACAAATAAAATAAAATAAAAAAGAAAAATTAACTAAACTACATCGGACTACACATGATCATCATCAGGAATAACATCACTTTTCTTTTTACGTCGTTGACCTCTAGCAAATATTGAAAACGTGGTTTATCAAAGGCTTTAGTATAGAGGTCAGCGCGTTGAAAATCAGTATTAATTTTTACCACATCAATTAAGTTCTTTTCAAGACAATCTCTTAAGAAGTGGTATTTAATACCGATATGTTTGGTCTTTGGATGTTGGACCAGATTTTTAGTTACTGCAATTGCAGCAGAGTTATCAACAAAAATAGGAGTAGAAGAAAACTTTAAACCGTAATCCCGCATTTGCTGTTGAATCCAGATGATTTGTGAACAGCAACTTGCAGCAGCAACGTATTCGGCTTCACAGGTTGACAATGCAACCGATGTCTGCTTCTTACACTGCCAGGTAACTAATCTTCTCCCAAAGAATTGACACCCTGCTGATGTAGACTTGTAATTCATCTTGCAGCCCCCGTCATCCGAGTCACTATACGCCGTGAGCTCAAAGTCATCATCATGAGGATACCACAACCCAAGTGTGGGTGTACCCTTCAGATAACGAAATATCCTCTTGACCCCGATCAGATGGTTGACCTTAGGCTTAGCCTGATATCTAGAACATAAACATGTAGCATACATGATATCAGGTCTTGAGGCAGTGAGATACATGAGGGATCCAATCATTCCTCGGTACATTGTGGCATCTACAAGATCTCCATTGTCATCAGGTGCTATATTGTGATTCGTAGCAAGTGGAGTCCCAGCAGCAGAAGCATTCTCCATGTCAAAACGACTGAGAATGTCTCTTACATACTTGGTCTAATGTATAAATATCCCATTTGGAGTCTGATCCACCTGTAACCCGAGAAAGAACTTCATCTCCCCCATAGCACTCATCTCAAATTCTTTCTTCATAACTGCTTCAAACTCTTTGCATAATTCTTCGTTCTTTGAACCGAAGATTATGTCATCAACATAGATTGTACTAGCAGTAGGTCTCTATCTTTTTCTTTGATGAACAGTGTGCAGTCAATAACTCCCCTGCGAAAGCCGTGTATCACAAGATGAGTTGAGAGTTTCTCATAGCAGGCCCTAGGAGCTTGATGAAGCCCGTATAAGGCCTTGTCGAGTTTGTAAACTCTGTCCCGATGATAAGGATCTTCAAATCCCTCAGGTTGACTGACATACACTGTCTCTCGAATTTCCCCATGAAGGAATGCACTCTTCACATCTAATTGATAGACTTTAATCTTCATATACGATGCATAGGCAAGTAAGATACGGATGGCTTCCATCCTTGCCACTGGTGCAAACACTTCATTGTAGTCAATCCCCTCGACTTGGCGAAATCCCTGAACAACCAGTCGAGCCTTGTTCCTGATAATGACCCCTTGGTCATCCTTCTTGCATTTCAAGACCCATTTGGTGCCAATGACTTTAGCACCTTTAGGTCTATCTACCAGAGTCCATACTCCTAACTTCTTCAATTAAAGAAGTTCTTCTTACATGGAACTCACCCATGCCTCATCGTTTAATGCATCACTTACGTATTTTGGCTCAAAATGCGAGACAAAACACCGATAAGCACCATCATGAATGTAACCCTTTTCCATAACAGAGACATAATCAGCTGAGTACAGCTGATTTTGGGTTTGTACTCCTGATCTGACATCCCCAATGACATTGTCCAAGGGATGATAGACGTTTAGACGTGATCCTAGAGTAGTAGGAACAGCTACCTCAGAGCCAAGATTATGAACATTTGGTTCTGCATCTGAGGTAGAAGGAGTTTGAGGTTCCGAAGTCGAAGGTTCATCACCGTTAGATGCTTGTGGACTTTCAGGAACTGAAACCTGTTGCTCCTGACTGTTCTAGTCATCTTTTTCAGCCTCATCTTTAGAGGAGGAGTCACTGTCGTCGACTACTTCCCCTGACTGAGTAGATGATTCTCCCTGTGAAGTCGATGATGTTGAATCAAGAGTTGGTTTATTCAAGATATCATCCATCATCCGAGTAGCCAACTCATCATCAGAAGGAGAGATAGGTATGTTGAAGGACTTAAAGAATTCATCATAGTCGAAAAAGTAGGCAGGTCCTTTGCTAGTAGGTGGTGTGGTATATCTCTGAACATCAACATTACACCACACTTCTACTAGACCTGTTGAGTTGTTGTAAACTCTCTTGTTCGGTATGTTGTATCCTAGGAAGATTCCTTCATCAGCCTTCTCGCTGAATTTACCTTCTTGAGTCTTCTTCAGGAGTGTACACGGCGCGCCAAATGGTTCGAGATACTCTAGATTCGGTTTACGTCGTTGTAGTATCTCATAAAATGTCTTTCCATGGCGCTTGACTATCAGAACTCGATTCAGTGTATAACACGCATTAGCCACTGCCTCATTCCAGAATTGGATAGGCAGTTTTGAGTCTGCCAGCATTGTCCATGTTGTTTCTATCAAGCTTCTGTTCTTTCTCTCAGCAACACCATTCATCTGAGGCGTGTATGCAGAAGTGAATTGATGCACAATTCCCTTTTCCTTGCAGTAATCCGCCATCCACTGATTCTTGAATTCAGTTCCGTTGTCTGAGCGAACTTGTCTCACCTTTAGCTTGTAGAGAGATTCCAGTGTGGTCACTAACTCCTTGAATGACTCAATGTTTCTGATTTGGACTTTAGAAACAATACCCAAGAGAATCTTGAGTAGTCATCAGTAACCACAAAACAGTACAAGTCGCCTGCAATGCTCTTTGTACTGACTGGGCAAAACAGATCCATGTGAAGAAGGTCAAGAGGAAGTTCTATTGAATGAACTTTCTTTTCCTTATGAGACTTCTTCGTCTGTTTGCCTTTTCTTGCAAGCTACGCAAAAATCAGGAAGTTGGAAATTCTTGACATTAACTCCTCTCACAAGATCCTTCTGGATCAAGTGATTCATCTTCCGTTGATTGATGTGACCCATTCTCCTATGCCAGGAGATGGAGTCCTTCTCAGTAGCTTTAGATAGAAAACATTGAACCTCATGATCCGTTGTAGCAGTTGTTGACAGATCCAAAACATAAAGGTCTTTATATCTTGAAGCAGTCATCAAAACTTGGTCTTCTGGGATCACGTAATCTTTCTTGAGGATGTAACACTTCTTGTTGTCGAATATGACTTTAAAACCTTTATCACAGATTTGGGAAACAGAAAATAAGCTGTTTTGAAGTTGCTGGACGTAGTTCACCCTATCAAACTTAACTTTCTGATTTCCAACTTCTCCCTGAGCTGTGATATAGCCTCCCTTGTTTCCCGCAAACAAAACATGCCCTCCTTTTATTTGCTTTACGTTTGATAAAAGAGCCCTGTTTCCTGTCATGTGCCTGGATGCTCCGCTGTCTACAATCCACATGTTGGTTTCAGCACTGTAGTGAACACCCTGCAGATACCAAGTAAAACTGTTAGTTTAGGTTAGGAACCCAAGCCTTTACTGGCTTGGGTTTCCTAGAGGCATCACACATCAGAAATTCAACCCATTGACCCTTAGAAGGTGAGGGTAGCTTAGGTTCCTTCTTGTCATCATTATCAGACACAGAGGTTGACTTCTCTTTCCATAAGCCAGATTTGTGCAATGCCTGTTTGTGATAAACAGTCGACTAGTTAACGGGTTGAACTTTATGTTCACTAGTTCTTCTAGGTGGAGTTAAAGAACTCCTCTTAGAAGACCTAGGTTTTGAGCCCTGAAGTTCAATCTTCTTCCTAGGTGTCTGGTAATAAGGACAATAGGAAGTAATGTGTCCACATTCTCCACAGTTGTAGCATGACCTGCTATCTATTTTATGATTAAACTTTCTTTGTGGAGACGTGTGTGACACTCTAGTAACATCACTCATTTTAGGTTTTGACTCTGGTTCTTTTGATGTTTTCTCTTGTTTAACAAAGTTAACCTTTTTAACATGTTTAACATTTTTTTCCTTTTGGTTAACTAGTTTTTGATTTAAAACATGTGAAAGATTAACATTAGAGTCTTTTTAGGTTCTGATTTGACTCTGTTTGACCCTGAATTTAAGTTAACCTTTTCAAATTCTTTTTCCAAATTACACAAGGCAATTTACCCTTTGCCTTTGAAGTGGCCTCCTTTTGTTTGTTTCCAGATTCAATAGATGAATATGAGGAATCTGGATCACTAACAAGAGGAGTAGACACCACATGATCCTTGATGGGGTTATTATTTACTGGTCTACTCTTAGTGTTCATCAAGATCTCAGGTGGTGGTGGAACCACTTTGTAACCCAAACCCTCCCCGTTGTTTCTTTCTCTCACTAAGTGTTGGACTATGTGTGATGAACTTGTCCAACTGTGCAGTTTCTGTTTTAATGAGTTTACTTCTACTTCTAGAACTGCCTTTTGCTTCTTAGTGTCTTCTAGGGAGTTTAGATAGTACCTAATGTCATTAGCTTGGTTAAATGCAACTACTTCGGTTTCCCTAAGCTGTTTAGTCAAAATGTCTATCTTTTCTTTGTAACTATGCTCATTTTGTTTTAATACTCTATTAGCCTCAGTGCACAGTTGCAAATCTTTTACCAAGTTATCATTATGATCTAATAACCTAGCAAATTTCTCATCTATGCTATTTCTAAACGTATTACAATCAGAATAAGCATGATTATCAAACATTTGGTCAGTGGTACTTACCTGAGTTGGTTCAGAAGAGTTAGCCATCAACGCAGCATCAGATGTCTCTGGTTCTGGTGATTCTATCTTTTCTGTCTTTGTTGTGGTAGTCTCCTCTTTAGGCTTGTAGCTGACCCCAGTTGCAGTTGTCTCTTCAATATTTGACATCGCAATCTCAAATGCTAGATCTCCTTCACTCGCGGAATCATCGTCAATGTCTTCTACACTTGCAATGTTTGATTCCCCTGGAGAGACAAACCTAAAGCTCCAGTCCTGTCCTTCATCATCATGAGCAGTCAAGGCTTTTGGATCCTTGCTTGATGAAGTAGAACTAGTAGCTTGCTTGTCTTGACGAGTGAAGGACGAGAATGGGTTCCCGTTACCCGTCTTCTTTGGCTTAACACATTCTCTCTTGAAGTGCCCCTTCTCTCCACAGTTAAATCAGGTCACTTTGCTCTTGTCAAAGCCAAATGTGGTATCCTTAGTAGCTACCAAGTTCTGTCCGGTCTTTTTCACAAACTTCTTTGCCCTCAGGACAGCACTAGCTAAGGCCCACATTATGTCCATTCTCTCAAGCTCCATTTCGTCCACCTGCTCGTAGTCCTCGTCTGCCAGATGGCAGTTTCCAATCTTCCCAGCAACAAGTCCATCATAAGAATGAACCACTGCAGCCAAAAGATCCATGTGTTCTCGAGCTACTTCTACAGTCACATTACCGAGGTTCTCGGTCTTCATTCTAGTAGCATTTGTTTCAGATCCAATATGATGGGTACAAGAAGACCCCGACGTGTCTGATCCTGAAGGAGAAGCATGTGAAGGACCCGATGAGCTAGACACAAATGCAGTCTGGAGAGGTTCTCCAGATGTCTTAGCTTGAGGCATGGCATTGTACAAAGCTGGATTCTGAGTATACGAAGACTTCTGAGCTCTGTACTTCATCCTAAGAGCTTCTTCTCGCACCTTTAGAATGAAGTCATTTATATCCAGCTATAACAGCATTCCATTCTGTCTCAGGTTAGCTCTGATACCAATTGTTAGGACCTGGTATTTGAACGAAATACCTAGTGATTAGCGTGTAAACCAGATCAAATAGTGCGGAATCCTATTTGATTGGCGATCCAATAAGTGAGAACACACGAAGAATCAATAAAGAATTGAAACTAACGTTAGAATCGATTGGGAATCGATCTAATGTGTTCTATGAACTTGGAGAACGAATTGGGAGGCTTCTGGACGGCTAGGGTACGTCTGGGTCGTAATAGAATGAATTCTCTTTGTTTTTCCACGAATTGGGTTGTATTTATAGGTTAGTATGTTCATTCGTGCGACTGAACCATTAGTATGGTTCAGTCGTGCGATTGAACCATGCGGTTGATTCATCCGCACGACTGAGTGTTCAGTCGTACGACTGAGCCAATCTTATGTTACAATCATACGACTGATCCAGTCTCCTGGTTCAGTCATGCGACTGAGTCATTCGTATGAAGTTATTCATGCGTATGGTCCATTCGCATGGGCCATTCGCATGAGAACTTCATTATGTTAAGTTTGAATGTATTAATAATAAACATTATGTGTAACCATTCAAACAATCACTAACCTAATTAACCAATTCAATATCAACTCATTAATGAAATATTAGACATTACAAATCACAAACAATCAATATAATTCATTAATCATATCAAATTATATCCGAATTAGATAAACAAGATCTATTACATTTCATATCATGATCTAGGGACATACATGTATCAATAATAACCGTGTCGACGTCACCTTAACATCACACGACAAACACACCACACACAGAAGAAGCTCACACACAACAACTCCAATCGCACAACAGGACAGATGCACGACTCAACACTCCATCCACACGAGTCAAACCTCATTCGTACGAATCAGCTTCATTCGTACGAATCAGCTTCATTCGTACGATTGAACCTTCATTTGTGCGACTCA
Source organism: Flaveria trinervia (assembly GCA_025506515.1). Taxonomy (NCBI): domain Eukaryota; kingdom Viridiplantae; phylum Streptophyta; class Magnoliopsida; order Asterales; family Asteraceae; genus Flaveria; species Flaveria trinervia. The sequence continues at coordinate 60,561,793 of CM046456.1, read as the reverse complement.
GCATTCAGTCGTACCACACAGCACCCAATCGCACGACTCAACAACCATACACACGAATTTAGGAACTCGAGGGCTAAGCGCAGGGACGAAATGTGATAAAAATGGTAACTTAAAAATGGTTTTATTATCGACAATAATGTTATATAAAAATGGTATATTTAGTGATAATGATGATGAAAATTATAAAAGTTTTAAAGATAGCATACGTTTACGATTAGATCACAAGAATAAAGACGATAAATCAAGTATGATATCCACATGAATAGTTTATAAGGATGAGGAATGAACGTTCGAGAAAAGTTAACGGAAACCACGTTAATTGACGGACCTCTAGGTGACGGATGTCACTTGACTCTCGATCCCTAGTTGCTACTCAACGAGGATTGCATCAAGTTGATTCTAGCACTGCTTTAGCAACCTAGGTTGAGGCATTAGCTAAGATGATAGCAGACCTGCAGAAGAAGAAGGAGCAGGCCTTTGAGATTTGTCGGGGTGGTCATGATACTATTGATTGTCCCATTTCTGCTGATAGTTTTCAGGAGCAGGTTGACTTTGTCAGCAATCCCAACCGGATGCAAGGAAATGCCTTCGGTAATTCCTATAATACTAGTTGGAGGAATCAGCAGAACTGGAGGAGTGGAAACCCACCGAGTTTTCAACCGCGTACTCAGAGTTTATTTCAGAATCAGAGTTTGAGTAATGGTTGGCATAAGTCAGGGTGAGAAGAACCCCACCCTTGAGGAGATGATAATGCAACAGTCACACATGTTGACTCAGTTTATGGCGAGGGATGACACTAGGTATAAGGAAGCGCAGGCTAGAGATCAGGCATATCTGGTTAGGTTCTAGGAGAACGAGACCATAATCAAGAATCAAGGAGTATTATTGCATAATATAGAAAGAACTGTTGGCCACTTATCTTATATGTATCAGAAAGGCAACCTGGAGGTCTACCTAGTAACATAGTGAACAATCCAAAGGCACATGTGAAAGCTGTGACGACAAGGAGTGGTAATCATACGATATGATTAAGCATCCTATAGTGATCGAGGAGGAGGTCGATGAGGAGGTAGAGATGGAGGCTCCTGCTGGAAAGGTGCAATAGAGGCTACGCCCAGCAAGTATAACACAGCCAAAGGAGTCCGTAGAGAATGTTGCTGAGAAGAAGAAGGAGAATGAGCCATTAGTCCATTTTAACAAACTTCCATATCCATGACAATTGGCTCAGCATCGGTTTGAGGAGCAGTACGGGAAGTTCCTTGAGATGTTTAATTAGCTCAAGGTGAACTTACCTTTTGTGGAGGCATTACAGCACATGCCTAAGTATGCTAAGTTTCTGAAGGATCTGCTCACGAATAAGAAGAAATTAGAGCAAATCTAAATTGTGACGTTAAGTGAGGAGTGTTCGGCTGCTTTGCAGAACAAACTATCACAAAAGATGATTCATCCTGGTAGTTTTACTATTCCATGTATCATAGGTGGTTTATCTGTGAGCAATGCAATGGTAGATCTAGGGCCTAGCATCAATTTGATGCCATATTTTTTGTTTTCTAAGCTAGACCTAGGTGAGCCAACACCGACATGTATGAGCATTTAGTTAGAGGATAGTCGGTGAAGTATCCACAAGGGATCGTAAAGAACATGCTCGTTAAGGTCGATAAGTTGTTTTACCTGTTGATTTCGTGATCTTAGATATGGATAAGGATAAGAAGATCCCACTGAATTTAGGATGACCTTTCCTGGCTACTGCAAGAGCATTCATTGATGTCCTTGACAGCAAGCTAACCTTACGAGTTACAAATGAGACAGTTACATTTGATGTGAACAAATCCATGAAGAACACACAGACCAGGATGATACCTTGTACTTCATACATACCATTTAGACACAAGTGACTGAATTTTTGAGAGTTTATCATATTAGATCAAACAGACTCACAGATCCTAGTTAGGGAGAACCAGGAAATCAAGTTAACCGCTTTTGCCTTTGAGCATGACTCGATAGATCGTGAAAGTCCGCCTCTCAAGGAGGCTAATGTGTGTGAGGTGATTACGAGAGAGGAACCGATAGAGAAGTCGTCGGTTGAGACTCCCCCATCTTTAGAGTTTAAAGAATTTTCGTCTCACCAAGAGTATGCATTTCTGGATGAGGGATCTCAGTTACCTGTCATCATTTCTATTGGATTGACAAAGGAGGAGAAGAGGAGACTAGTGGATGTGTTGAAGGCACACAAGCATGTGATTGCATGGAAGCTTATAAATATCAATGGTATCAACCCTTCATTTTGCACACATAAGATACTTATGGAAGATGAGATAAGCCTGTTAGACTGAGTCAGAGAAGATTAAATTCTAACATGCAAGAGGAGTAAAAAAGAAGTGATTAAGTTGTTAGATGTAGGATTGATCAACCCTATCTCTGACTCGAAATGGGTGAGTCTCGTGTAGGTTGTTTCCAAGAAAGGAGGGATAACATTGGTGACTAATGAGAAGAATGAGTTGATTCTGACGAGGACAGTCACTAGGTGGTGAGTTTGCATTGACTATCGCAAACTGAATGATGCCACAAGGAAAGATCTTTTCCCGTTTCCCTTTATCCATCAAATGTTGGAGCGTCTACTAGGGCAACAGTTTTACTGTTTCCTTGATAGCTTTTCAGATTATTTCCAGGTCCCCGTCGCTCTAGAGGATCAAAAAAAGACGACCTTTACATGCCTGTATGGCACCTTTGCATATCGCCGCATGCCGTTGGGTTATGTAACGCTCCAGTTACTTTTCAGCGGTGTATGGTAGTTATATTTCAGGGCATGATCAAGGACTCCATGGAGGTTTTCATGGATGACTTTTCTGTGTTTGGGAATTCCTTTGACTCATGTTTGGAGTTCTTGGAGAGGATGTTTGCTCGATGTGAGGAGACCAACCTCAGCCTAAATTGGGAGAAGTGCCAATTCATGATGAAAGAGGGCATTGTTTTAGGGCACACGATTTCACACGCGGGGCTTGAGGTTGATAAGTCGAAGATTAAGACTATCAGCAAATCAAGATACGTGCATTGTCATATTAAATAATGAAAGTTAAATTGATTTTCATTGATCTAGCAATTGAGAAAGGGCTCTAGTAAAGAGAAGAAAGGGGAGAACGACATGGACGATAAAAAAATAGAAGGGGATGTGCGACGGCAAATATATATATATATATATATATATACATATATATATATATATACATATATATATATATACATATATATATATACATATATATACATATATATATATACTATATATATATATACATATATATAATATACTTACGCACAACATTAATGGAGGAGGGTAAATTGATTTTCATTGATCTTGAAGCTTGAGAGTACAATTAGAGATCAATCTTGAAACAAAGAGCAAGATCAGAGAGCAAGGATTGACACATTTAAGCATTGAAGATTGTTTAATTCTGTTTTGTTTTCGATTATTTTCTTTGCTTTATTGATTCTTTTGTTTATTTTACTAAATTTACAACTTTATCATTGTTCGTAATGTATTCGATCGTTATGAGTAGCTAATTTTTTAGTACTATCTAGCTTGGGTTGAAAACTAATATGTTTTGATTAAATATTTGGTTTTGATTTCGTAAATTTGTTTATTAATCGTAGAACTTGATTATTCTCTCACTTAAATATGGATGTGTATACTGTTTTATGCTTGAAAATTATTGTCATGCTCGTGTATATTTAATCTTGATTGATTACGTGACATCTAGATTGGGTTTGCATGTTAAAATTAATTACTTTGTGTTTTTAATTTTAAAATTTGATTAGAGAAAATCTTAGGAGCATTGGTCATGATTTAATAGTATTTTTCAATGTGCTACATTATCTAAAACCTAGGGGTGATAGATAGTGCTTAAAACCTCCTACCCGTTGCTTGTTAGGTTTAGATTTCGCGAGAGTGTGTTTTGCCTTTCATTCGTGGTGTTAGTGTTTTAGGGTTTTAATTAGATTTAATCAAGTTGTCCTTTGTCTTAGGGTTATGAAAATATAATCTTAAAAACATTATGGTAGAAAACCTAGGGGTGATCTTCCATTAGACATTTTATTAAACCTATCTAGTGTTGTACACGTGTCTTTAGTTTTCTTAGGGAGTAGCAACATACCTAGTTAACCCTAGATTCGTATTTTTAGAGTTAGTCATACGAGTCATTACCTTTATATCATTATATGTTAGTTGGATCCCTGCCTAGGTAGTTCTTTCACATATTTGTTCGTATTCAAGTTTCAAAGTTTGAATTCTTATTTGTTTATTTATTCCGTCGTGTTTCCATTAATTAATTTTAGTTAAATTGTTTTTTTTGTTTATTAATATTAATTACTTAAAATAACTAAATTAATTAGGTTAGAAGTCGATAGAGGTTTAGTAACGGAAGCCGCCAAACATGTCTCTAGAGTTCGATATCCGGACTTACCTAAACTTTATTATATCACGACCAGTACACTTATCGTTTATGTGAAGTTTAGTTAGATATTTTCAAATTTTAAAACTAATTTGTGAAAAATATTCTTTTAACTAAAAATAATATGTATTTTCACATATCAAACAACTCAACTACTTTGTTCCATTCCTGTGGACTCTAGCCATCTAGAGGATGACTCCTAGCCCCCTCTATATCATTATAACCTCCTTGATTCAAAAAATGTTTCTTCATATCTTATATTTATAATTGACCCATTGTAGTTTTTAGCATATGTAATCACCCTAACCATAATAATCGGATATATTTAATATTTTTTACTCTCACTGATAATAGTTAACACATACACAAACTTAGCTTACTGCTAATAAAAATAATTTCCTATAAATTATGATCATAGTGTATAATTGAATACAAATGATCATAATTGGATCATATCTAACATATGACGAATGTAATCGCCGCTAATTATCATAACCAAATATATTTGACATTGTTTGACACTACTATTGATAATTAAGTATAAATAAACTTTATAACTCAACATATTTGACACTTACAGTTGATATACATAATTTTACCATATAGTACTATCAAAATATATAATTTATACCAATAGTCATAATTGGATCATAGTTAACCTTAAATGTATGTAATCAAAACTAACTATCATAACTGAAAATATTTGATCATAACTGAAACAATTATTTATAATTATAATTAATAAATATAATATATTATAATATTATTATTATTATAATAAATAATAAAATATGACTTATAATTATAATAATACTTATAATAATAACAATAATACTTGTAATAATAGCAATAATACTTTTAACAATTATAATGATATGTACGTAAATTATTATTAATAATGACATTAATAATTATAATTATTATATTAAATTTTGAAAAATTTTAACAACATATGATGACGACATGTCGTTGCGATAGATGTTTTTTATAAAAATCGGGCTTATTTCCCTCTAAGTTATTTAGAGGAAATAAAAGGAAAAAATGTTTTTCATCTATGGTGACGATGACGTCGCCATAGATGTTTCATAAAAGGCATGCTTATTTCCCTCCAGGTTATTTAGAAGGAATATGGTTTTCCACCTATGGCGACGACATGTCATCGTCATAGAGTGGGCATTTTTTTTTGTATGATTAAAAATAATGAAAATGATAGGATCAATTGAGCTAATATGTGATGATGTATGAACACAATTCAAAGAAAACATAAACAAAGTAATCGAATTCAAGCAAGATATCAACAAAATTCACAGTTTTATTAATATCAAGCAAAGACAATTACAAAGTAATAAGCAGTGGTTCGTTCCATCTTAAACATGTTGAGCAGTGATCAGTCGTTGCAACTTCTTAGATAGAAGTCTAATAACATGATTTCCTAATACAAGCTTGTTCATATTCTTGAAATTTGAATGTCCGAGACGTCTATGCCATAGCTGACTTTTATCATTTGATGCTTTAGCAATTAGGCATGTTGTTTCAGTTGAAGGATCAACTTGAGACATATCCAGTTTGTACACATCTCTATCCCTTTCAGCTGTAACAATTACCCAATTTTTGCTTATCTGAAAACCTGGCTTCAAAACATAACAGAATGAATCATCAAAAAGAACATAATATGATTTATCATATATTTGGGATACACTTAAAAGATTAAAGTTCAACTGTGAACAAAAGTTGACTTTGTGAAAGCTTATTATCCCATTTGATACTGTTCCTTCTCCAGTTATTTTTCCACCAGCATCACCACCAAAGGCGACATGTGTTCCATCCTTTAACTTAAAATCTTGTAACAAGGCAGGATTTCCTGTCATATGCCGCAACACCCACTATCCACATACCATGTATTAAGAGGTCTTCTTGGGCGTACTGGCACAACAAGAAAATTAAGTTGATATATCCACCCAAGCCGAGATGGTCTTGGGTTTTCCAAATTTATCAACAATGGTAAATTATTTGTAATGAAGATTATTCAAATCAGGTTTATTCTTGATGAATTTACCAATCTTGTTTGAAAATTGCTTGAGTTCTTTTTTAAACAATTCATACCATTTGATTGATCACTGTTTGACATGTATTGATGACTAACCTTGTTATTAGTCATTCTTACAGATCTTGGTATGAATTGTTCTTGCACATTTTTAGATCTCACATAATTGTTCTTTTTAAAAGATCTCAAACCTAAAGAAGGTTGATTAGTTAAGTTTTGAAATCTATCAGTTTGATTTCTCATATATTGAGGATTAACATAACCTTTGCTCAAGTTTGAGTTTGCAAATCCTCTTTTAGGTGATCTCTTTCTAAAGTAACAATTTACAGTATTGTGAGTCTTCTCATTACAATAAGTACAGTATTTGTTAAAATAACAATCTGTTGTAGAATGATTTCTCATGTCACATATGTGATAGTACTTGTTGAAATAGCATTTAGCAGTATTGTTATTTTTCATCACATATTCACAGTACTTTTATGGAGTTGTAAACAACTGTTTGTTAACTTTTGACATTGATACTTTGTTTGATTCATTTTTATATTTTGGTGTCAAATAGTTAAACTGTTGTTTTTCATTTTTCACATTTTGATGTTGTGTCAAATTATTTTGCATTTGTTTAACATGAACTTCCTTCGTGAATTTTTTAAGAACAAATCTTTTTGCTACAGCGGAAGTCTTAGAATCTAAACTTGACTTCAGATCAGAGTGAGATTTGTTCACAGAATTCACCTTGTTGTTTTGAAGAGAATTCATATTTAACAAACCTGCTGACATAAATTTTATCGGTTTAAGTTTTGTTGTCTGATTTGTTGCTTTGATCAACTTTTCTGAACTTTTGTTTTGTTCAGGTTTGATTTTTGATGATTTCTTTCTTCTCCTTTGATTCTTTGATTTAGAAGAACTTGGTTTACTTTCAGATTGAACATCATCAGAAGAGATTCCTTTTCAGATTGAACTTGTTTTAGATTAATAGTGTTTGAATCTTCTGATGTTCCTACCTATTGTTTATCTTTGCTTTGAACTTTCACTTCTTCTAAAACAAAATGCATTTGATCAGAAGTGTTTTGTTTTGTTTGTTTAGGTTCATAAGATTTTATCTTGATTGGATGACCATTTTTGATCTTTTCTTGATCATTTTCAACAAACACTTTTACATTTTCCTTTTCTTCTTCAGAATTCTTGTTTTTGAGCTGAAAAGCTTTAAGTTTAGCTTTGTTCTCAGGAGAATGATCATTTGTATTGAAGTTCTCTGGTAAAGTGTTTGTGATAGATTCAGGCATAGGTTCGTGAGTGAAGCCTAACCCTGCTTTCTGTTTATCTTTTCTTTCACTTACCAGTTTTTCTACAATCATTTTTGAACTTTTAACTTTAGCAAGATCCATTTGAGTAGCAGCATGTGCTATCTTCTCCTGTTCAAGATTTTTGGTCATCTCTTCCAATTGTTTAGAAACAATTTCTAATTCTTTTAGAGTTTTGTTCCATGAAGTTTGAAGAGAGATAATCTTTTGATCTGTTGTTTTATGATTAGATTTTAGTTTATTATGCATTGACTCTTCTTGTTTTAGTTTCTCACAGATTTTATATGAGTAGTTTCTATGGTATTCAACATGTTCATAGCATGATTTTGTGTAGAGTTTTTCTCTCACTCCAGATGGGATTTCAGGAAATTTTGGAGATGAGGTTTCAGATTTTGAAGATGAAGTGTCAACCTTTGGTTGATCAGACTGTGCCATAGAGCTACTTCATCTATATCCTCCTTAGGATCTGATTTGTCACTCCAATCATAGTCATCTTCTTCATTCTCACCTTCCATGTTTGGATCATTATTTTCTGACCAATCTTCTTCCTGAATTTCTGCAACAAGAGATAAACTTGATGTTAAATCATTAGTAAATTGTTCAGCATATGCACTCCAATCCTAACCATCTTTAATATTGACTACTAGAGCTTTCTTGGTTTCATCAGATGATTTAATTTCATCTTTAAGCTCAGGCATAGGAAGACTTTGATAAGGCTTTTGAAAAGTCTTTTGAGCTGGTTGAAACCTTTGATTGTTAGAACTTGATTGAGCATTTCCTCCATTATTCCTTGGAGCTTTGCATTCTCTTGAGAAATGGCCATAGCTGTTATAGTTAAAACACCTAGATTTTGACTTATCAAATCCAACAGTCTTGTTAGCACTTGGCTTGTACTTCCTTTGACGTATGAGTGTTTTTGTGTCCTGTAAGCAATCATCACTATTTGCCAGTTTAAGTCCATTTCTTCCACATCTTCAGGATCCATTTCAAATAAATCCTGCAAAACAAGATCTAATTGAGTTAAATGGCTACCTTGATATGCATAAAAACTAGCCATAAATGCAGTGAATGCAGTTTTAGACTCTCCATCCTCTAATAGGATGTTTATCACATCTTAACTTTACTAGATTTAGCAGAGTTAGATGAAGATGTGTCTGTTTGAACATTAGATGTTTGAGGATGAGATTTAGGAGGAGATTGAGAATGAGTTTGTATTGTGTAAGCAGGAACACTAGTAAATGATGAATCAGTGAAAAATCTTGCTCCGGCAAATAAATATTCTTCTTCTTCTTTAACTTTCTCATTTTTTTCCATGAATGCATTTTCAACTGTGTTTGCTGGAGAAGCAACAAACTGATACTGAGACATTGATGCTGCTCTATCACTGTTCCTTGAGCTTTCATCAATCTCTACTGACTCAATCTTGGCAATAAGTAGATCTAGATCCATAGGGAACTTCTCAGTATGCTTTAGTAAGGTTACTGTTTGTTTCCTTGATGAGGGTAAAACATTGAGTAGTCTAAGATTTAGATCTTCAAGATCAGGCTTAATACCAGCTGTTGACATCTCAGTTGTAAGTTGTACAAATCTGTTCATCATCTGGTTTATAGTTTCTCCAGACAAATGTTGAAACAATTCTAATTGCCTTTTCAACTTTTGTTTCTTGTGATTTTGAATCTCCTTGCCTCCTTCACATATAGTCTTTAAGGCTTTATACATGGTATATCCAGTTTGATATCCATCAAGCCTTGCAAGAACTTCTAGAGGTAGTCCTTTACACATCAAGGAGTATGCTTTGACATCATTCTTTACTCTTCTCAAATCATCTCCTTGAAGACCATCTTCAGGATAGGGTTCTTGAGAATCTTTAGTGTATACAAACCCTCTGTCAGGTCCATGAGTGATTATAGGGATGAATGGTCCTTTTTCTATGGATTTCCAAAGATCAGTGTCATGGAATTTAAGTGATGTTGCAACCTAAGAGACCAATTTTATAAATCAGCTCTGTTTTTAAGTTTTGGAACTCTATTTTCAGAATCTTCTGATTTCATCATTCTTATATTTTTGTTGTTTTTCTTATATTTTGAATTAAGAAAAGGAATGAAAAAGTTTTTGATAATTTTCTTTTAAAAAAAATTCTAAGTGTCAAAGATGATACGCCTGAACAGTACTAAAACTCCCAAACAGTTGATGCGCCTAATTTGAGAGACGTCTAAGGGATTGCCTTAGAAAAATTTTCCAAAACGCCTAAATTTATGCGTCTGAATAGTAGTAAAACGGCTGAACAGTTGTGATGCGCCTACACAGTTGTAATGCGCCTCAACAGTTGTCAACGTCTAAACAGTTCAAATACGCCTCAACAGAGATGATGCGTCTGGACTTTTACACTTCAACAGCGGTCAAACGTCTTAACTGAAAATGTCTACACAGTGTTAATGCGACTAAACAGTAGTCAAACGCCTAACACTTAGACAATTTTCAGCAAACTTTAACCCTAATGCGCCACATTCATCATGTTCATATGAATGTAACTAACTCAAATCTTCTGAAATTCTTCAAAAGTTGATGAAATGGATTGAAACTTTCCAATTAGACAAGTTTTATGCTGTTAATCATTCTTCTAACATTAATTTCTATCAATATCAACACAAATCAATCAATTTTGCAATTTTCAGTTCGAAAAAGCAATGAACTGTTCGAACACAAATTCAACAAATTATCTCAATTTGATGAATTTAACTACTAATTGTGGTTTAAAACATGTTTCTGATGATGAAACACATCTGAAATCCACAAATTTTCATTTGAATTGTCTATCAATCACAGATTCAGTGAGCTTTCTGAGTTTCAAAGTTCGATAAACTTCAAAATTACTCAAATAACAGCTACCAACAGCTCTGATACCAATTGATAGGATCAATTGAGCTAATCTGTGATGATGTATGAACACAATTCAAAGAAAACACAAACAAAGTAATAGAATTCAAACAAGATATCAACAAAATTCACAGTTTCATTAATATCATGCAAAGACAATTACAAAGTAATAAGTAGTGGTTCGTTCCCCTCTCTCTACTAACTAACTATCTAAGCTATTTATAATGACACATGAACTAACTAATGAGTAATAAGTAGTGGTTCGTTCCCCTCTCTCTACTAACAAACTAGTCCCTATACTATTACAAAAAGTAAAAAGACACATAAAGACAACATGTCAATCTTTCTAGAGTCCTAACAGAAAATTATAACAAAATGACTTGTGGCGAAGATTTTTAGTCTTCGTGATAGGTAGGACTTAAGGCAACAACCTGTCGTTGTCGTAGGTCTGCAGTAACCAAAAACCAAACTGACCCTATGGTGACAACATAGGTAACCTATAACGACGCAACGTGTCACCGCCATAGGCATAGTCGCCATAGACTTTTTTTTCTTGTAGTGGGACCAAAACCAAATATAAAATTGGACCAAGTAAACACGTCTTTGAACCCTCACTATTTAACGGGCTAGTTAAGGCAACAATTTGAGTAAATAAATATGTATGTTTTAAGTAAATCAGATCTAATATCACCTATTAACACACTCCTACCGAACCTCATAAAAAATAATTATCCTTAACATACCTAGATAGATAAGTTATAAAAAGAGAAAGAATGAGATGCATGTGTGGGTGTAGGGCAAAGGGGGAAGACACTACCCTTGTCTTCCGCTTCTTGGAACTATTTCCAATCCTCCTATACATTTGGGGGACAAATAAATTGCATCCTCATCTTCACTCCTAATTTCCGCCTCTTACAAACACAACCATTACGTAATTTACGAATCTACTATCATTATAAAAACTGTTTTTTTATTATTGTTATTATTGCAGGAGTTTTTATAATATTTTACTGAATTTGGTTTAATATTTTAGTATTACCAAGTACTATGCTGTTTCTATATGAACAAATGGTGTACTTTCTATAATGTGATCTCATAATATAAAGATTTGGTTTATTATGATTTTTATTAAATAACACTAATCATCCAAGATTTTTACCTAGTAAATTTTGAACCAGGGTCTTTTAAAAGAACTTTCGTATACCGAAGGGGTTAAATGTATAAATCTTAAAAGTAAGTAATTTTATGAGTGGGTTATAGTTGAAACATTAACATTGGATTTTTAAAGTCATCCTTTTTTTCTCTATATTTTACAAAGCGTATGAAAAATAAAATCGTCCCAAATAGAAGAATACAAGTAGATAAGCCTACGTATTATTCATTGAACAGTAATTTATGAGATCACCATCCTTTTAAATTGCACTATAAATAGCTATACCAAACGGGTTACATGTATAAATCTTGAAATTAAGTTAAATTATGAATTAATTATACCTAAGAAGATTCTTAAAACGTCATTTTTATACCAAACCTAGAATTATCCTACTTGTATAATAGTATTGTAATCTAATCCAGAACACTGTCGAGCTTGAGCTCGATGTGGCCTTAAAACTCAAGAGTTGACTCAGCTCAAGAAATAATTCAATACTTTCAAGTTTCAAGTCTAGCTCAACTCAGCTCAATTTAATTATCATGATCACTTATACTTTAAAGCTTGCCATGACTCGATAAATTCGCTTTATGTGAGCTCAAGTTACACTATACTTAAAATCGGGTCAAATTCAAATATCAATTCAGAAAAGCATGTGTTTAACAGGCACCCTTCAGTTATATGAACCTATAACTTATTTTACACTATAATAATTTCTATAAAAAATGAATATATATGCATTTTGTATGCTTTGGACATCCAATACTTTGTATGATGTAGACATATGGCCCATAAAGAGGGAGCAGTGGTTCTTGTACACTGTTTCTTGAGCCTATATATTCCATTGCAAGATTTAGGGACAAATTAGATGAAAACCTTCATCAATAGAAGTTTATTTCACTTTTAACCATCCATTTAATCTAATTAATTATCATTTTATATTGTAATTTTTATATTTGACAGGATTCCAGGAAAATAGCTAAATTTAACCATTACTTTAATTTAAATTTTATTTAATTTATCAGTTTAGTTTTAAGGTTATATATTCACACACAAGACTGAAACGAGCATGCTAATGCTTAGCGGTGAAGATATTTTACATTGATAGGTTGATTGTTGATGTAATGTTGTTAATGACATTTTAATGAGTAAAAACTGTTGCAAAATAACTGATACATGGCTATGTGATTGTGTTTGTGTTCTTGTTGTTTTGGATTGTAGCATATATGTAATGACAGAATAAGTAACATTCAATTCAGGGTTATAATAGATTTTCTTTGTATCTGAGTTACTCTGTTAGTCTATCACTAGCAATTTAAAAAACAAATTGCAAAAAGTGACAGGTATCATACGCGTGTTAAAGGAAAAAAGTTTGAAACTAATATGTTTGCATTGGTTTGTTTTTTTTAATTTTTGAACAATTAGATGAAGGTACTTGTTTGGTTTTTAGTTTTTTGAACTTCGATTTTTCTAGTTTTAATTGTATAAAAACTTAATAAGTAATAAAAAGAAAATAAACCAAAGTTATTTTCATAATTAGATCATTTTTATTTTACTACAGTTACTAAGGGTTTGGGTATCAAAAGAGTTATTGTATTATGATTTCAAATAAATTTTCTTAGTATAAAAGTGAGTTTATTTATTATTTTGTGTGTTTGATTATTTACCATATTATTAATCGAACTTTTGATAAACAGTTAATTTTAAGATACAACTTTGTTTGTATATGGTACATGTGTTCTTTCTATTTTGTTTGGTGTGTCTGCTTTAGAAGTGTTAATCTGCACATGATATGAATAAGAGAGAAGGTGTTTATTGGTGGTGGTTTTCCAGCGATTCAGTCACCGCCTTAGGGTTGAACGACGACCAGGGTTCCAGTGGCTCTAGCCTTGGTTGCCGGCCGTTTGGTGTGCCAGCGGTGAACATATAAGTTCGCAGCCACAACGAATTGTTGTTTATCCGAGCCTTGATTTGTCCCATCAATGACTAAAATGGCTATGATGGTAGCAACGCGGTCGTTTGATAATTCGCGTTTGTCTGAGCCTTAGTTATCCCGTCATTCACATTTGATTTGTACTTTATTGCTAAGATATGTTTAAGATTTGTATATGATGCTTTTGTTTTATAACTTGGTTATAATTTCTTTGTATGTCCTAGCACTTAAAAGTGGTTTTCAATGTGTTTTCTATCGCGCATCGCCCGATTATGTAACCTTGTTTAAATACATACTATTATTGGTCAACACAATAATGCAACCTTGTTTCATGATTAAGAATCACACTACATAGGCGTTGATTTGACGAATATTACTTCTTTAAGATTTAGGAAATCTGGATACCGATTCGTCTTATGATAGGGAATGTTTAGAACATAAAAGGAAAGAAGATGAAACATGTTTCAACTTTCAGACATACGAAGCTACATTCGGTGTGGTACCGGCATCAATTATGGGTAATTGTATGCTTATATATCAAACATCCACTTTATCCACCACTAGCATTAGCAATAGTACTAATGGTAGTGAGAAGTAAGTCTTTATAGTGATGATAACATATTAATAATTTGGTGTTTGTTTAGGACTAGGACTCTTTGTAGATGCCTCAGTAAACTAGTTAGTTTATTAATAGTTATTACTGTATTAAACGCTACTGTAATAGTTTGCGGAGCTGACGACATAAAGAAAGATGATATGCGTTAGAGATGGCTCATTAGTATAAGATTAACATCAAAAGTGACATATAGGGGGTGTTTGAGATTGCTTAAAGTTACTTTTGAAAGTGTTAAAAGTAACAGTAATAATTATAAAATTTATCTTTTAAAATCAACTTATTAACTTTTTACTCAATACAAGTAAAAAATAGTTAAAAAGTTATGCACATAATCATATTAACTATTGAAGTTCCAATAATACATTTGATACTGTTTATAAAAGTTGTATATTTGTATATCAAAATTAGTGGCAAGTGTATAAAGCTTTTGTGACAAGTAATCAAGTGGTGGATTACCTGTACGTGGTCTCTATATGAGCAACTGATTTGAATTGTTATGATAAAGATCATGGGAACCTGGTACATGTATTTCAAACGTCGGGCGTGCAAATTATAAAATACAATCAGGCATTGACTAAAATTTGGGTTGGACCGAGACCGATTTTTTATATGTACTTAGACCAAAGTCAAAATAGTTTTAACCTCAGTTGGTTCAATTGGTCAGGTTAGTTCGCTGGCTAGACCGGTTGTGCAACCGATTGAAAAGTGTGATGCCTTGAGCTGGTTTCGAAACGGACCTAAATCTAATAGTTTTTCACACACAATGGGGGCGTGCATAGGTCGGTTTTGGATCCCAACCGAAGAAAAACCTAAAACTGGTTTTAGGGACCAATCAGTTCTTTTGTTTTTTGGTTTTTGGTTCTACCATTGTGTTCGGTTGTTCGGCTTTTTGTTTTAGATTTGGGTTATAAGGGTTTGGGCCTGAAAAGAGACTTGGCCCAAAATAAAGAGTTTGAAGACTAAAACTTTTGGAAACGCTTAGTTAACCACTTATCATCTTATTATCACACATTTAATTTATTTCTTTTGGGTTTTACCATTTGCTATATCACCTGAACATTCAAAACAAGTTGTATAATTCATAAATCCAGTAACAAACGTTTATAAAAGTTCAGTGCAGTTTAGTTCTCAATTCAGTGTGGTTAGGGTTTCATGTTTATTTTGGTGAGGTTCGGGGATAGAACAATGCACAACCAAACAAACTGCGAGTTTTGTTTTTCTATTAAAAGAAAATTTGGATTTTAAATATCTAAACTATTATTTGTTGGTCGATAATAATAAATATTATTAGTTTGATGGTAACATTCTCAATTTTTCCTATTGTTACCAATGACAATTCCAATCGCATAACTATCATACTTTTACACTCGATTTGTAATATTGTAGGCTCGATTTAACTTGCATGTTTTTTTTTTCATTTCGTTCAAAATCGTTATTGTAAACGAAATCGAGTGCAAATTAAACGTAAAAATTTGATAATGATGTTACTGTTACTGTTATTGTTATTGGTAATAAAAGTAAAAATTAGGAGTGTTGCCGGTCAAATTAATAGTGTAGATTATTATCGGCCAATGGGTGATAGTTTAGATTATTAAAATTCAATTTGTCTTATTAAAAAGAAAACTTTAAGTTTGGGGTTATTTAGTGTGGTTTTATTGTTATTATTTCGGTTTTTGTTTAATAAGTGTAACCCAAATTATTATGATTAATAGTTTCAAGGGACAGTCTAATGATAACTGGTGTAATTCACTGGCGGAACTTCATAGTGGCCGGGGGGTCGTCGCCCCCTTTATTTTTTCGTCCGTAGTGTTAAATTTTAGCCCGATAGTATACATTTTTGACCCGGTAGTGTAAATTTTTATATAAATATTGAGTTCGTCCCCCTTAAAAAAAATTAATTTCGCTCCCGCTCCCCTTACAAAATAGTTCAAGCTCCGCTACTGGTGTAATTTACAATCAAAAGATTGTGTGTTCTAGTTTTGTTGGGTGCAACCATGTATTATCGATGTTTACGAGCTGAGCCAAGC